>APFE030424580.1:208294-222695 GCA_000404065.3 Pinus taeda
TGGTGAAGTAAATTTCTCCATGCAATTCATCCAATAATTCATCAATGACATGAATGGGAAATTTATCTTTAATAGTGAGTGATCTGATATTCACCCTATGGGTGATATCAGTTAAAGATTTATTAAACAAAGGTATTACAGACTCATGTGCTGGTGTGTGTTATATGTTATTGAAGCAACGGATCAATCAGATTGCCAATACACAGACAATAAAATGGAAAGATAGCAGAGAAATACAGTAAGAAAACACAAAGACACAAACAATTTTAATAAGGAGTTCATCCTATTCTCCAAGGCTACATCTCCGGTCCAGCTCTCAGTGGTGGCCTTGTTTTATTGTTCATTTTAGCAAAAAATTACAATACAGGGACTCAATGTGAGTTCTCCTGAAGCAGGTTTGCTTGCCAGGGTGGTTCTTGGATTTCCCAAGCCACCGGAGTACACAGACTCTTCTTCTTCCTACCAGCTTTGTGACCTTCTGGTCTACAATGGAAAGAGCCAAATGTGGTGCTCAATCTAGACATATTCCTCTATGGGGTGGCTTGAATCTCTCAAGCTCTATTGCTCGACGTTGCCGCTGGTCAGGTCAACCCTCTGCCTCTTTCTGCTTTTTCTTTACTGCCTTCTTTCTCTGTGTATTCCATCCTCCTCTTGGGATTCTAATCTTTCCTCATCTCTAAGACTTTTTCTCCGACTGACTGTGTATTCTTTTTCACTGTCCATAGCTTTTAGCCAGTTGAACTCGTGCTTATTCAGTTCCCCTTCTACCTCTGTCGATTCACCTTCTGTAGCTACGCTTGGAGTTCCCTGTTCAATGTCAACATGAACACTCAATAAGTGTCCACGTGTCCTCCTCTAAATAGTGCTAGCCTACTTCATCGGTTCATTTCTTCAATTACACCGTGGATGAAGTCTTTCCTCCTCCATGGTGGTCGAACAAATTTCAAATCTTTACAAATCACAACGTATTCCTTCGTCGATTCCACTTCCTCCGTTGGGCTTGATCTCAGTCTTCTGATCTGGGACCTCCAGATCTAATTCCATATGCATGTCCCACGTGGTTGACTTGCTCGACCGATAACGCACGATCAATGGCAGTTTTCTCTCACCTCCGCTTGCCACGCGTCAATCGATGTATGGGATCGCTCTGCTTTCTCCAAAATCTCTTACCATTTGAGGGCACCCCGATCAATACCACTAGTTTCCAAAGTGTAGGTCCCGCCTTTGTCCTTTTAGCACTTTTCCTTTTCCGCACGCGGTTCTCCAGTTTGCCATATGTCCGTCTGCTTAGGCTTCCCCCACTTTGGCCCTGTTTGCCTAGCGATGCATGATTAGCGCTAAGTGCTAATCGCACATTAAAAACCACCTCCATTTCTCGATCTAGGGCTCCCAGGGCCTACTTTGACCTCCTGTGCAGTCTCCATGGGCCTCGGTCAGTGTGCTTTGACCAAGGTCCTTGTCGTTCCACGTTGGCTACCATTGTCATTGGTTTAGGGGTGTTTTTGATCATGGTTTTGAATTCTTTAGAGATTTTTCTTGACGTGATATAGTCATGGTTCTTTAATCAGTCTTTTATGGATCAAATTTGGATCACGGCCTTCCCAGCAAAAAATCTTTTGGACCACCAGAAGTTGGTTTTCTTTCAAGTATCGACTAAGTGAGGATATTTTTGTCTCACTTGTCCAATCTCAATCCACTTTGCACTGCTCGACTTCAAACCTTTGAGTCCAATTCTGAGGTACTCAACATCTCCTCTGTGTGTCGTCCTTACCTTCCTGTCCAAGATGGTTTCTTCCTACAATTCATTAAGATATTCAGGTAGCAGGTCATCAATAGAAGGCAATTGACTTTGCTCTTCAGGATCCTCAATCATTGAAGGTCCAAACAATCTCAAGAAATCTGCATTTACAATTGAGTAGATGCACATTTAAGCTGGTAGATCAAGGCAAAAATCATTTTCACCAATCTTCTCAAGTATCCTAAAAGGTCCATATATGATAGGCTTTAGCTTTTTACCTTCACCTTGCATCCTGTCCTTGCTGATATATAGCCAGACCTAGTCTCCAACTTGAAAACTATGCTCCATCCAATGGTTGTCATGCCTAGCCTTGTATTTGGCTTGCCTCTTTTCCAGTTGTTCCTGTACTACCTAGTGGATCTCCTGGATCTATCCAATGAACCTAGTTGCCTTGTCCACATCGCTGTGTCCATCAACCATGGTATCTTTACCAAAGACAAAATTCAAAGGTGACCTTGGTATGAAACCAAAACAAGTCTCAAAAGGAGATATTTATGTAGAAGAGTGTTTGGCTCTGTTGTAAGCATGTTGCACATAACACAAATGTTCATCCCAAAGCTTAGGATGTTTGCTACAATATCCCCAGAGTAACTTGATCACTGTCTTGTTAACTACTTCTGTCTAGCCACCAGTTTGTGGATGAAAAGCTGTGCTTTTCTTCAGTTGGGTGTCCATTAGTTCCCACAGACTTGACCAAAATTTCCCCACAAATCATGTGTCTCGATCAGATACAATGGAAGTGGGTAATCCAAAATGAACCCATACATGTTCAAAGAACAATTTTGCAGTTTGTTCAGTTGTAATCTGTTTATTACAAGGTATCAAAATACACATTTTTCTGAACCTATCCATAACCGCATATAGATAATCATGACCTCTCCTAGAATTGGGCAGTAATCCAAAAAAATCCATGGAAACACTTTCCCAAAGGTGAGAAGGAACTGGTAAAGGAGTGTATAAGCCTAGTTTTCTATTGCTGGCTTGCTTTTAGCACACATAGTACACCCTTTTACATATCTAGAAACTGTCTCATTCATTTTCAGCCAATATCAAAATCTTTGCAGCTATGCAACTGTTTTACTTACCCCAAAGTGACCTGATATCAAAGAAGTATGTGCCTCTCTAATTATCTTTACTCTCTCTATTTGTGGAATGCAGAGTTTCCCACAATGATATAAGAGTCGGTCCTTCACATGACAGTCCAATTCTTCTACCTTTTTGCCTTGACTCAAAGTTGCATATAAATCTTTAAAATCCACATCTTGAGCATATTGTTCTATGTAGCTTTCATGTAGCACATAATTATGCTTAAGTGTGGTAGATGCATTTATAATAGGTCTAGATAACATGTCTACAACTTTGTTGTGTATGCCCTTTTTATATATGATAACTAGATGAAACTGTGGTAGAAAACCCATCCATCTGTAATGTCTAGATTGCTGCAGCTTATTTTGGGAGTGTAGATATGGAAGTGGTTGATGAGAAGTATGTACTACCGTCTCTTTTCCCATTAAGTAATGTTTCCACTTTTTCACACTCTAAACTAATGCATACAATTCTTTATAATTTGTAGGATAGTTAACTACTGTAGGATTAAAAGTCTTATAATGATAGCATATGGGTTCACCGTGCTGTGTCAACACTTCTCCCATGGCATAGTCACTGGCATCTGTTTGGATTTCAAACAGTCTTTGTAGATCTGGCAGTGCTAGTACAGGTGCTGTACTAATCTCTTATTTCAAGGTGTTGAAGGGTTTCTGATGTTTGCCTCCCCACTGAAACACCCTGTTCAATCTTGTCAAATCATGTAAGGGAGATGCAATTGAGGAGAAATTAGAAATGAACTTCCTCCAATATTGTGCTGCTCCTAAGAAGCTTCTCACTTCTGTAGCAAACTTGGGTTTAGGCCAATTTACGATGACTGCCACTTTAGAGTGATCTACTTTCAATTCACCATTCCCTACTATATGACCCAAATAATTTAGAGATGTTTTGCCAAATTCACATTTTGAGAGTTGAACATAATTTTTTCTATTTTCAAAACATCTAATGTCTGTTTAACATGCTTGAAGTGTTCTTCCCACATTTTACTAAAAATTAGAATGTCATCCAGATACACAATAACAAAATCATCAAGAAAAGGTTTGAGTACTTCAGTCATTAACCTCATGAAAGTAGCAGGAGCATTGGTCAAGCCAAAAGGCATAACCAGTCACTCATACAGTCTTTGCTTTTTTTTTAAAGTAGTCTTCCATGTGTCTTGCTCTACAACTCTGACTCAATGGTATCCACTATGCAAATCCAGCTTGGTGAAATGAACAACTTCCTTCAATTAATCTAGAAGATCATCTATGTGAGGAAGGGGATAATGATTTTTTATTATTATCTTATTCAGTGCTCGGTAGCCAATGCACATTCTCCACGAGCCATCCTTATTTCTCACCAAAATGATTGGCGACCCACATGGTGATGTGTTAGGCTTGATGAATCCCATAAACTTGAACTAATATTAGTACGTTCAACTTTAAAAAATATCAATATGTTCAAATTTCATGTCTACCCCTTGGAGTGAATAAACAGAGGCACCCCTTTGTCCAACATCATTCGTAATTGGACTACCATCTTCCAACATCTTTTGTTCATTTTCCTTTATCACTTTCAAAGGCATATTATCCATATCTTCTGGATTTTCCTTAGTATTTCTAGAGGAAGATCATATTGGCCATCATCCTTAAATCTACCTTAATCTCACATTCTAGTGGATGCAACAAGATAATATCTTTGATAATATTTTGAGTAAATATAATTTTGAGACTCCTGTAAGGCTAGGAGAGTGAGGATATATGAAGGAATACTCTCCAAGTTTCCTCACTTATGAATTGTCTAGACATATAAATCGACTTGTCACATGCCCATTAAAATAGAGATAGTGTGGTTTAAAATTTAATAATACCTATAAACTTGGTCCTTCTATTTTTGTCCATTTCTAGCCAACCAAAACCCTCTGAAAAAAGTAATGGACTCAAAATAAGAAATGAGACTAGAAGTAGGCTACTTGTGTAGTTTACTGGTGGTCTAATACCAAGAAATGAGCACCTGGAATTTTTGTTAGATCAGTTTATTCTAATACTTAAATATTATTGAGGGAGAATTCTATAATATATTTCTATATATAGAGGTCTTGATCTTGTTTAGTAGCCAAAATTTGTGCTTGTCTCAATATTTTTGTTGCTAAAATTATGGACTATTGAAGATTTTAAAGCCTAGAAATTGTACAATATTGCTAGCACGAACTTGGGTCTTCTAGGAGTCATCATGCTTAGAAAATTATCTAATAACTCTTTCATTGGTGGATGAGAAATAGAGTACATGTTCATGCCACTATCAAAATTTCTCCCTTCTTCCTCCTTCACCGCTTGATTCCTCTATCGCCAAATTTATTTTGATATCTTTCTCCATCATAATATCTAATTATTCTACTACTATCGACCCAAAATCATTCATATCCATGAACATCTAGTCATCTTGCAGGTCACATTTACAATTTTTTTCCAGTATGAAATCCCTCCATGTTCATATTCGAAGTATGTTCCATAACAAAAACTAATTACGAAAAAGTTATGCTTTGTATTTTATCAATTTATGATATCCCTGATGTTGATAATTTCAAAGGTTATGAGAGCATTGTGTATAAATTTGGTTATGAACTGAATTAGGTCAGCAAAGACTTTTTCTTAGGGGTTGTTTATAAGTGAGTGGTTAGGATTTTTGGAGGGTTCGGAGTTTTTTAATTTTTTATTTTTTTTCTAAGGCTTTAGGCCTGCTAGTCTCTTAGTCCCTTGACTGTTTTTTGACCAATATTGAGCACTGTTCAACACAAAACTGTATTGATGAGTTCATCCAGCTAGCCTTGGTAGGTTTTCACCAAATTGGCTGAGAACTACCAATTTTGTTGGACCTGACTAGTTTTGAGAAGATTTATTAGTAGACATATTGGAAATGGTGTTTTTATAGTAAGGAATTTTTTTGTATATTTTGATTCATGAGGCTTATTGTAAGTTTCCATTCACATTATTTTGATGGGAAATGCATTTGCATAATTGTTGAGTTGTCAGCGATGTGATATCATGGAAGTTCCCATATGGTTTATGTCGATATATTGGATGATTCCCATATGGTTTGTATCAATGTATTGGATGTGAGGGTGGCTAATATGGTATGCTTAATTTTTTGATGTTGTGATACCTAAAGGGTACTTGTTGTTTGTCAAAAGCATGTATATAGATAAATTTTCATTTGACAGATTTGTCCCAGTTCATGCGACTTTTTGAACCATCTTTATTTATATTTTTCTCTGCCTATTGAAATGATACAACATATAAATTTCTCATATACTTGTGTACTTCTCTATGAATAATCCCTTGCTTATTTTCTATAAAATGGATATAATTGAGGTGGCTCTAAATGTGTTATGTTTTTTTATTTGGTGGAATTTCAAGTAATATTTTTAATATATATATCACTACTATTGTATGCTTTTGCTATCTTGAGGGCCTTCTAAATAGTGGTTTCCCTATTCTAATTTTTGTAGATTTATTCGTTTTTAATTGCATTGAGATTTATTTCTAGTTGGGTGGATTTATTCTCTTTTACAATTGTACTTATAGTCAAATGTTCAATATTGTTTTTGCAGACTATATTCTCTTGATCAAAGTTCATTGCAAAGCTTACTCATTAACTTTGTCATTTTATACCTGTCCCGTGAGGAGCTCTAATTGTAATTCAATATAGCTAGTAGCATGCAGAGGATTTTGTTTTTGAATTTCACTATTTTTTATAGAATATTAGATCATGTTTTCGTATGATCTAGATTGGAGTGTTTTAAAGATCCTCACAATATTTTTTGTTTATTTATTTATGCATGAATGTAGAAACATGTGAATGATCTAGAGGAACAAAGAAACTCGATTGTGATCAAGGAAGAATAGAAATTAGAATATTATTATTCTCTATTGTAATATTTTTGAAGCTTCAAGGGTGACATATGTAATAGTATATTTTGACAAAGATATTGTTTACCTATTCTTTAGCTTGGAACGCTTATCCGCATTCTAAACACAATTGGAGAGAAAGACAAACTATATTTTTCATATAATGAGAAACTAACTTGGGGTGTAATTTTCAACTTTGAAAGAGTGAAAAACACATCAAAAGGTAAAAGTTGATAATTTGAAGCATAGGGTAGGACTAGTGTTCTTTGTGATAAGACTAATTAAAATCATAAGTATTGGGTTTTGAAATTATTGGTTTTTTTTTTAAATAATTTTTCTTAATTTAAAATTCATATTTCATCTTAATTTAAAATTCATATCCTCATTGTTGTTACCATATAATTTCATCAAAATTTAGGGCTAATTTCATTGTTATCTTTATCATGTGGGAAGGGTCAAAGAATTAAGACGAAAAATAAATAAAAAATAAAAATGAGTTAAAAAGCAAGTCATGGCCTAACAATTTTTTGGGTGTGGAGCCTAATTATCTTCAATTCATGGGTCTTGCTTCAATAAGATGTATACACCAAGTATATTGTAAAATATTGTTATTATGTAGTCAATCTGGGTCATTCATTAAGCAAAGATCTAACGGTAGAGGTTATGCTAATTTAGGGTATTTTCCCTAGAAGGAAAACCTCAGTTTATATGAGGGAATTGTATTGTGATTGTGTATAATTATTCTAAGTGAGAGAAAGAGAAGAGGTTGTGTGAGAGCGAAGAAGAAATTACAATAGATTTGTTGTAGGTTGTATCTCTTCATTTTACTGGATAATATAAAAGGAAGGATTGGTTGTTTCTCTGTGGGCGTAGCCCAAATTGGGTGAACCACATATATCCATATATCTCTTGTTTTATTCATTTCTATATTTGTGTTTTTGAAATATTCAATGTATTTCATTTGTTTGTTAATTCATTTATAACACAATCCTATTTACCTTTACAACTTGTATTGTCGACCATGAAAACATGCAAGGATATCTGAATTTTTCATCTAAAGTATTTGTTTTCGTTGGTTATCGCTTGGGCCTCCATAGGATCTAGTTGAAAACCTTGAATCTCTTCTGGTCATTAATTATTTTATGTTTTTAACATGGCCAGTTTGATGATTAGGGTTTTAGATACCAAGAGGATAAGCGTTCAAGTCCAAAGGAAGGCAGAATGAGCTCTCTGCAGAGCAATAAGTGGTTATCATAATTTCACGAGCCATTGTTGGATGAAGTAGGCATAGAGAAACCAACTGACCATTTCTTCTGGTGTAGTTAGGGTCCAATGGATTATTATCCCAACGTAGGGTACTTTATAAGCATTGACATCAAATAATCCATTTTTTTTTACATTGTTGTTCTATATTAGTTTTTGGGAATCCCTTATTAACCCTTTTTTGATTGGATTTCTATAATTATGGTTAAAAAAAACTCATGACATTGGGTTGGCGCATGGAAATTAAGGATATATTTCAATTTTTGCTACATTAAAGTAAAACCATTACAAGAGAATAACAAAAATAGAGTGTCTTTTACTCTATTCTTGCTATAAAATTTTCAATTGAGTTGAAAATTTAGACAAAATAGACTAAGGGGTTGTTAATTCATTGGTTTTATTTGAGTTGGGTGATGGAATCTTCTCATTTTTGTTACAAATGTACAATTTTTTTGGAAGTGTCAGAAACTAAAGAAAATAATTGCATTTTTCTTTGCCTATGTTAGGTTGTTAGAATATGATTTGGCTTTTGCTTGGTTGGTTTCTTCACTTTGGTATTTTTTTTGTTTGACTTGAGCTATTTAGTAAGCATAACAAAGGATTTTCATTTTGTTTGGATCTTTGTAGTTTTGGTCAAGAAATTAGCCCCCCATTGTCATAGTATGGTTTGTTAAATTTGCATGCATTTATAGGAATATAGTAAATGACCTATGGTTTTGAGGCTTCGACTTTGTCCTTTGTTTGTGCCTACCTTAGGGTTTTTTTTTGTATTTAAGTTGCACAAAAATATGATAATGTATTTGGTGATGACTTTACTTTGTCCATGGCAATGGAGAAATGTTCTACATTAAAGTGCACTCTGGTAGTTGAATTGATAACAGTTGGTGCTAAGGTTATTCATTTAACCATAGTTGTTGGATGTTACTATCGACACTCCAAAAGAAGTTTCTCATCATAAAGTGGGCATGTACCCAGTGGTAGAGTATCTCACCAATCAGGGGTATATCTAGGGTTTAATTTCTTCTGTATGCAAATTCCAACATGGTATCAATGAAAAGTTTTTTAGAATGGATAGGATTCTTAAGTAAATGGATTTCTTTAGAGGGGGTGTTGGAATATAAATCCACATATTGATATCATATTGGTAAGGGTTGCTTACCCTGGGCTACTCTGCCACTAAGCTACATGCCCCTCATGTCGAGCACCCTTACCATTTCTATACAAAGGTAAAAATTTCTACTTCGTAAGATAAAGTGTGGCTTGAGATGCGGTCTTCAAGTAGTAGTCCATAGCTTGATATTGAACTAATAAAGTTTCCTTGTGTGTAGGTTTCTTACCATCGAGTTCCATGCCCCTCTTACTGTTTTGATATCAAGGTGCAATTTTATAACCCCAAACAACAATGTTGATGGTTATGCCATGTTGCTTATAGAAATGTTTGGGTTGGGATTATATTAATAGTGCAATGGATTCAACCCCAAGGTGGTTCAACATGTTGCACTCAATAGTGATTTGCGATGTTCAGGCACATTTGTTATTCACAATGGCACCTAAGTAGTATTCCTTAGAATCAATATGGGTCGAAGGGAAAATGAGTCCATGATATTAAGAATTGGGATATAATGTTTCTAGGGTATTTGGTGTTCAATGTACTATGTAGTTGTGTCTAGGAAATTGAAGCTTTTCCTAGAAAATATATTTGTGAATTGTTTGTGCTTGTCCTTGCTTTTTAATTAGTTTTGGTGCATAGGATTAGTAAAAGTAATCTTTCTCACCTAAAAAATGCCTATTCCATTGTAATTAGTATTAAAATTTCTCTACCATTGAATTATGTGCCTCTTTCATGATGGATGCCTTTTCTCAGACAATGTGCATCAATACTTCACTCTCCTTTTCTAGAAATCCATTTCAATATCTAACTCTGATATCATATTGACAATTGGATAGGTTAGGAATGAAATCCATGACCCTTTTGATATGAATGAAAACCAGGACATGTGTGATATTCATATATGGATTCCTATTTCTAATACTTGCCTTGAATCCATATTTTGGCTCAGGCTTTTTTGTTATCTCTAATTAGTGGCAACACCTAGCTTTGGTATCATGTTTTATATTCTACATATTAGAAATAAAATGCAGACTATGTCCTTTATGTGCCAACCTACTCTACCACTGAGTTGTATGTCACTTTCATATTAAATTTTTTATTTATTTTCTGACAAATTTTTGAATCTACCCATGAGATTCCTCTGTTTTCTACCACTTTCAAAAAAATATATTCATGCGAGGCCATATAGTTTTTCTAGAATGGAAATTTGTCTCTTGGGTAAGTTGAATGAAATACTTAGTTGAATATATTATGAATACTTGTTTTGATTTGATCATTTAATGGTTGGGAAAGGGATTTTTCATGAAAAATGCTCAAAATTGGAGGTTTTTTATGAGTAGATCCCTTATGTAAGGGAAGAAAATTACTTGATTCCCAATACTCCCCTCAAACCACTTATTGGTTCAAAGCTTCTCACTATTACCAATCACCCTCACCTGGATTTCGTAGAAGTTTTGTACGATAAAATTAAAAAATAGACCTTCCCTTAGCAAGCCAAAATAGTCTATCATAGAGGTATGTTCCCCTTTGATATCAAAGTGTGATATGCTTTTCACAAAAAATGTTGAAAGAAAGGATGAAAAAATTTCACTACAAAAATTTTAACCTATAAATTTTTGTAGCCTGGTCACACCCAAAGCTTTGAATGTATATGAAAAAATATGCATTATTCATTCCTATATTTAATAACTTTTCAATCATTCTTACCTATTATAGAGGAGAGATAGTTTAACCTATGAAGTCAATTCTACACATGATGATGAATTCAATGTCACTCATGTCTCAGCACAATAGAAGAAAGGAATGATACTTCATTTCTAGCCATAATTAATGGTTTTTCAGAACGTAAACTATTACGTGGACATGCCAAAGTTATGCATGTCTACAAATCATCCAATTGAATTTGTAATCTTCCAGTCATTTAACATACCCAAGTTTTCAATGGAATATCTAGAACTAATGTTTTGTTTTTTAATAGGATATGAAAAGTGAAGATTTGACTCAAGACAAGATACAACTCCTTTCCAATGTAAATGGATCCTTTAGACCAGGGGTACTTACAACCTTGATGGGAGTTAGTGGTGTTGGAAAAAATACCCTAATGGATGTCTTGGATAGAAGAAAAATAGAGTGATATATAGAAGGGAATATGGGCATCTCTAAATTCCCCAAGAAGCAAGAAACATTTGATTGCATCTCAGAATATTGTCAAAAACATTATATCCACTTTCCCAATGTTATAGTATTTGACTCACTCATTCATTTTTCATGGCTCTATACTCCTTCTAAAGTTGAAAAAAATAGAATGGTTGCTTTATATTTCCCCTTTCCATTCAGTGCTTCAGTGTGAAATTATTTCCTTGCTAATGAGACTATGCAAGTAACTTTTACTCACATTTTTTTGTTGTTACAATAATTACACAAGTTTGTAGAAAAAGTCATGGAGATTATTGTTTGGTAATTTAATTGAGTTTAAATTACTGCATAAATTATCAACCAGGGCTTGTAAACTAATGGAGTGTATGTGCAACAATTGTGCTAGGATTCTTCATTATGTGAGTAAATTTTTGAATTGAGTTAGGATGTTTTCATGCACATGTTTTATCTAAGAAAATTGTGACTCTTGAAAGAAGGAAAATGTCACACTAACATAAATAAAGATAATTTGAAGTGCATGAATAAATAAAAAAATAAATCCAAATTCTCTTTACGCTTGCAGAAAAGAAAGATAATATAAAATTGCATAAATAAATATCACACGAGAAAATCCAGTTCTATTTCTCATTGACAGAAATGAAACTAAATCTTAAGTACAAAATTAAAATATCGCACTGGAAAATATAAATCACACTAATAAAGCCTTGAAAGAAATTATACTTCTAATTGATCAAAATTTACATGTGCATATTAGATCCCTTTTTTATTTATTTTCTTCATCCTTCATGCAACGAAATAATTTAAATCTATGAAATAAATATTTAGCAAACTTTGTTATCATTGTCATAAGCATTCACTGGAAATCAAAATCGAAATATTAGCTAAGAAAATCTAATGCTACAAAACTAAATTACAAAATTGAAATATTAACTAAAAATAAAATGAGACCTTATAGCTCCCAGAGGGCCCTCTTGTGGGTTGTAGGTATGTGGAGATTAAGAGAGATTAAACATGCATTAATACACAACGCACATAGGAATAACAAGCTCTCCATTATAAATGCAAAGAGTATTTCAAAATAATAATTAGTTTGTGTCATCGTTGTGCCAAGAGGTAGGGTTTATAACCTCTAATAAATTGTTTGAAGATTTCTAAGCCTATCTCACTCAATAGAAATTCTAAAAATAACATAAGATAATATGAAATAGTGATTCTTCATTATTTGCTATTGGAGAAGAAAATCACCAGAAAAATATAAGCCTTATCCTTATCATCGATCTCCTCACTCACCTGATTCATCTTTGGCTGCTTTTCCATTGGGTTGACTTCCACATTGACCTGTTCATACCACATCCTTATCATCTTGTTGGATCATGAAGGTAGGTGGATATTGTTATGTTGGTTGTCAACTACCTTTCCATACATTTCGTTTCTCAACTGGTGTTTCGAAACCTATAAATTTTTCAAGTAAGCTGCATAATTGATGCAATTCGGTAGCTTATGAAAATATTAAATCAAATAATAAGGAAATAATGAAACTATGGATAAAATATGATTATGTACTTTCTTTTGCCAATAACCTTGCAAGTTGGCACCTTATTGAGTTTATTATGGTCAAAAAGGAGTTTAGGGAAGGTGTCAAAAAGGAACCATGTTGGTGTTCAAAACTATCTTACACAAAAGATATTGCATATAATCATATAGGCGTTGATCTATCCTTTCTATCTTGAACATTCTTCTTCTTGATATGTCCTTCTATCTTGATAGTTTGAGGAATGGTAATTTTGACCAATGAATTACAAGATATGGCTGGATTCATTTCTTCTTTCTCGATGTGATCTTTTCACTCTTGCACCTTTTTCTCTTGATATGTCCTTCTATCCATGAGAGTTTGAGGAGAGGTAATTCTTTGCCAATGCTTTACAAGATATGGTCTGATTCATTTCTTCTTTCTCTGGGGTGGGGTCATGGGATATATCCTCTTCTTTTAATGTTTCTTGATCCTTTTCTCCTCTTCTTTCATATTCTATTTAAAATAATTTCTTCTCAGCACACTTATGACCTTTAGTGCATTTTCTAATCACAATGTAACAGAGCCTTTTTCTCTTTTTCTTCCAACTGTTGTGGTGTAACCCTTGTAGGTTTTGGAAGGCTAAGGAGAAACAACACTTCCATATTTATAGTTGTGAGGGGTATGCTTCCTGGTTTCCATAATTTTGCTTTCCACTTTATGTCACAAGGCCCTTTTACCCTTTCCAATTGTTGTGGTGTTGCTCTAAAGAAGGTGTTGCTCTTTGTATCCTCATAATGTGCTATCATTTTCTCTATGAAAATTGACCACGTAATAAGTTGTTTACAAGAACAAAGCCCTTCATACCATAAAAATTGATGCAGTTCTAAATATGAAGATGCAATACATACCTTTTGTAACAGTGGTACACCATGTAGATCAAAATATTGCTCCATCTGAAGTATCCAATTTACCGGAGCCTTGCCATCAAACTTCCTCATCTTTCTTTCTCTTGATTTTAGGAGCTTGATCTTGAAATGATTGTAACTCTGTACTTTCGGATCTTTAAGTTCTAAAATTGCGATCTGTAGTAGCCCTCTTCGTCCTCTTTCCAATGCCACTAGTTTGATCCAAATTGGATTCTCCAAGAGAGAGTCATGCACAATCTCCCAAGATGACCTGATTATAGACCTTTCTAGAAGAGTGAACTTGTATGAAGTTCCATGTGTCACTGTTTCAACCTTTGGCATTGAAAAATTAATACAAAAAACTACAGCCCATCCTCTTTCTATACCTTCTTACGAAATTTCAATTTGATGCTCAGATAGAAAGTTATGATGATTTTCCCCAGGTCACTTGTTTGGAATGTAATTCAGGAGTCTACAAAAAGACCAACTTCCTCAAATCATATCTCAGCAAATATAGCGCGAAAAGATCTGCAATTCAAATCCTAGGTTCAACGTGGTTTCTTCTCAAATGGTTTTTTTTTTAGCTTCTGAAACATCTCAGAAAAAAGTTATAGCGAAAATGCCTATGATGACCTAATTGGAGCAGTGAAACTCTAGAACCAA
>APFE030424586.1:0-10292 GCA_000404065.3 Pinus taeda
AGATTCGGGAGCATCACATAATCTTATGCCTAAAGTAATTATGGAGAGACTGGGGTTAGAAATTACTAGGCCATATAAGGATTTATTCTCCTTTGATTCTAAGAGAGTTCATTGCATAGGTTTGATAAAAAATGTGGTTGTGGGTCTACAACAAATTCCAGCAAAAACCACTATTATGGATATTGTTGTTGCAGACATCCCACCTACGTTTGGAATGCTGATTTCAAGGTCTTGGGCAGCCAAAATCAAGGGCACAATGCAGATGGATCTCACATATGCTACTATTCCAGTGTTTGGTCAGCAAAGGAGGTTGTACCGTGAAACAAGGATGGCCTACATGGTGAGTAGCAAAGAAAAACCTCAAAATTTTCCTATTTACTCATGTGATACTGGTCTTGGTTTAGCTATCCTTTTTAATGAGTCAGTTGGGAGAGAATTGGAAGAAAAATCAGCAGAAAATCAGAGTTATGAAGGACAGCCAGGAGATGAAGAAGATATCATGGGTTGTTGGTCATTATACTTTGATGGAGCAACAGGAAAAGAAGGGGCAGGAGCTGGAATTTGGATCACTAGTCCAACTGAAGAAAGTAAGTTTTTGTCATACAAACTAAACTTTGATTGTACCAATAACATGGCTGAGTAAGAATCTCTAATGTTAGGCCTGAAAACCTTGATAGAATTGAAGGCAAAGAACATTGTTGTTTGTGGAGATTCTGAATTGATTATTAAGCAGGTACAAGGTACATATCAAACAGAGGATGCAAGGATGATAGCCTTCAGAAATTTAGTGTTGGAATTATTGGAAAAATTTCAATCCTATACCTTCAGTATAAAAACCAGAGATCAAAATTCTGTTGCAGATTCTCTTGCTGTGGCAACCAGTCTGTTTATTATTCCCAAACATGCTTCTGATAGCTATGAGGTGAAGGTCCGCCATAGACCAGTTATCCCAGATAATATCCTAAACTGGTAGGTCTTTGAAGATGATCAGCAGGTAAGAAATTTTCTAGAGTTGAAAGAAGAGTTCGAGCATAATCAAATTGATCAGCAGAATATGTTAACAGAGACAAAGGAAAAGTCTGAAGTGTTGCAGCTACAAAACAACCTAATTCCTAAAGGCCTTATTCCACTTGAAAAATTATTTGATCAAAATGATGTGTTTAAAGCACCAAGATTGCAAGCTAATGAAGAGGAAATAGAAAGCTGTAATTTAGGTGACTCAGTTGTGCCCAAATTAGTCAAAATTTCAAAGTTTTTATCAGCTGATATGAAGGTCAAATATGTTGAAATGATGAAGAAATTTATTGATGTTTTTGCATGGAGCTATGCTAATTTGAAACAGTATGATTCTTCAATCATACAACATACCATCCCAATTAAGCAAAATGAGAAGCCTTTTAAGCAGAAATTAAGAAGGATTAATCCTCTTCTGATGCCACTAATTGAAAAGGAGGTGAAAAAGCTTTTTTATGCCAAGATTGTTGTTCCAATCAGATTCTCAAATTGGCTTGCTAACTTGGTACCAGTCAGGAAAAAGAATGGGGAGATTAGAATTTGTATAGACTTCAAGAATTTAAACAAGGATTCACTGAAAGATAATTACCCTCTTCCCAAAATGGATTTCAATTTGCAAAATATTGTTGGTTCACAAAGGATGTCTATGCTTGATGGCTTCTCAGGGTATAATCAGATCCTTGTTCATCCAGATGATCAGGAGAAGACAACTTTCACTACACCATGGGGCACATTTATGTATGCAAAAATTCCCTTTGGCCTCATGAATGCAGGAGCCACTTTCCAGAGGGCTATGGACATTACTTTCGCTGAAGAAAAAGATAAATCAGTGGTGGTATATCTTGATGATATCACAGTCTTTTCAAAGAAGGAAGAAGACCACTTAAAGCACCTGGAAAGGATCTTGCTTAAGTGTAGAAGGTTTGGTATTTCTTTAAACCCGACCAAAAGTATCTTTGCTTTGACTTCCGGCAAATTGCTTGGACATATTATCTCTGAAAAGGGAATTAGGATTGATCCTAATAGAGTTAGTGCTATTCAAAGGCTAGATTTGCCAAGGAGTAAGAAAGAGGTTCAATCTTTTCTTGGAAAGGTTAATTTTGTTAGGAGATTCATTCCTAATTTTGCTGAGGTGGTCAAACACATAACAAAGATGTTAAGGAAAGGAGCAGATTTCAAATGGACAGTTGAAGCAAAGAGATCATTTGAAGAGATCAAAAAGGCACTCTGTCAAGCACCAGTTCTTATCAGTCCTGATTTTACCAAAGAATTTTTGATCTTCACATTTTCTTCTGAAGATACAATAGCTGGAGTCTTGTTGCAAAAGGGAAGTCAAGATATTGAACAGCCCATTTCTTTCTTTAGCAAGACATTGGCTAATGCTGAATTGAAATACAATATCTTAGAAAAACAAGCATATGCATTGGTGAAAGCAATTAAGGATTTCAGGATTTATGTGTTGCATTCTCATATTGTTGCATACGTGCCAAGTGCTGTTATAAAAGATATTCTTACACAAGCTGGCCCAGACGGAAAAAGAGGGAAATGGATAGCAAAGTTGTTGGAATATGACATTGAAATTAAGCCCACCAAGTTGGTAAAGGGTCAAGGCTTAGCAAAGTTGTTGACTCAGTCAAATCTGGACTGCATTGATATCAATTTTAGCACAGAAATATCAGAAATTTCTGAGAATGAAGAAGAATTGGTCCAAATCAACAGAAAATTTTTGATCTCCGAGTGGTATAAGGATGTAGCATTTGTCTTGCAGTATAATAGAGCCCCTGATAACCTTTCAAAATCTAAAGCTCGGTTCACTAAGTTGAAATCTCTCAGATATTTTGTATATGATCAAAATTTATTTTGGAAGGATGCAGGAGGAATATTATTAAATTGTCTCATTGAAGAAGAAGCTGATAAAGTAATTGATGAATTTCATAAAGGGGATTGTGGAGGTCATCATTATTGGAAAGCCACTGCAAACAAAATTTTGAGAGCTGGATATTTTTGGCCGACTATGTTCAGAGATATTTATAAAAAGATAGCAGCATGCCATGAATGTCAAGTTTTTGAAGGTAAGAGAAAGCTCATGCCAATGCCACTAGTTCCTATTTATGTTGAGGCACCTTTCCAACAGTGGGGATTAGATTTTATAGGGAAAATTCATCCACCTTCATCAGGACAGCATCGCTGGATTCTCACAGCCACCGATTATTTTACAAAGTGGATAGAGGCCATCCCCACCAGGCAAGCAAATGACTCAGTAATAATTTCCTTTTTAGAGAAGAACATCTTATCAAGGTTTGGTTGTCCAATCAAGATTATCACAGACAATGCTCAGGCCTTTAAGTCTAAAAGAATGATAAATTTTTGTCATCAATACCACATCTCCCTTGGTCATTCCACTGCTTATTATCCACAGGGAAATGGCTTAGCAGAAAGCTCAAACAAGAGTCTTGTGAGAATTATTAAGAAACTGCTGCAAAAAAATAAAAAGGCTTGGCATTTGAAATTAAAGTATGCCTTGTGGGCTGACTGAATTTGCACAAAGAGGTCCATTGGAACATCACCATATGAACTTGTGTATGGAGCAGAGGCTATATTCCCTACATCTCTCGTGGTACCAGTAATGAAGCTGATTCAAGGATTAGAGGAGGAACCTAATGCCATACAGCGAAGGATCAACCAGCTAATAGCTCTGCAGGAGAAAAGAAGTGAGGTGTTTGATAGTCATCAGCAAAATAAAAATAGGGTCAAAAGAGCATTTAACAAGAAGATCAAAGAGGACACTTTTCAGATTAATGATAAAGTCCTAAAATGGGAAGCCAGAATTGAAGAGAAAGGTAAACATGGTAAGTTTGAAAATTTGTGGAAAGGGCCATATCAGATTTCTACTTTCCATGGAAATAACACCTACATTCTACAGGAGGTTGATGGAGCACCATATGCTAGAGGACCTGTTAATGGCAGGTTCTTAAAGCATTACAATCAATGAAAATTCTGCCAAGTATCTCATGAACATTGTATATAACCGTTTTATGAATTTTTCCTGTTGAAAATAAATGACAAGCTGAACAACAGAGCTTAAGCCCGAGGAGAAGGCCCATAAAGCTAGAAAGGAACGCTTGTCAACTTCATGTGTGTTTTTTTTAGGGAATGGATGAAGCACTGGAGATCTACGAGTTCTTAGTGTACTACAGGAGCACACTATCCCAAGTGGAGCCGCTGTTATCACTTAGAATTGTAAACATGTGTATATAATCCTTTGCCCAAAGTCTAATGTCTAAAATTGATGTCAAATTGTTTTTAGTCTATGTTTCTTACCTATGGTTGAAGTTTTAAGGATGTTTGATGTAAAGTGTATTCTAATCCTATCAGTCATCCTCCACCATCATGATTCCATAAGACATGTCTTGTCTAATCCATGTCACCGACCCTTTCCGCAATTTCGCAGTGTAGTCTCTCATTGGTCAGTTTTGCTGCATAATCATTGTTTAGCCATTTTGCAGAGTCATCATCAAGCCGTTTTGCAGCACATTATGACAATTCAAAATTAAACGCGCTGCGAAATCGCAGATTCGTGCATTTTGCAGCGAATATTTCCAAAAAGGTCAAGTCCGTTAATGAGTCACCATTCCCGTCCTCTTATGTCAGTTTTTCGTACCTCCCAAATGCTCATTAACCGTCACTCCACTAATAGATTTACAGACATGCGCACCAGTATCAATCCAAATGAGTTTTACTATGCATAGATCTTTATGATGTTTGTGAATGTGCATAAGTGACCAGTCCTTGTGATGAGTAAATGTGAGTTTACAAGTGAAGTTGTTCTCAAGAGAGCCTGTTTCAAGCGAGGTTGAGCCAAAAGGAAGAAAGGATCAAATTACTGTTCCAGTTGAAGTTGTTGTTCACTGTCTGCGCGAAAGTTTCAAAGGCGAGATGGAGAAGAGAGGACACCGGTCCGGAAAATGCCAGAGAACAGAGCCTGAAGGTTTGGACTTAACATTGAGAGATGAGGGTGTGAAGAAAGCCTTCCAGGATGTCGGCTGTTGGAATTTCTGCCAGAAACTGTAGGGTGGCCATACTTAGGTACCAAAGGATTTTGCTTTAAACTTCACAGGTTTGAATTCCAAAATAGCCATGTTAGAAGTTAAACTATCTCCAGAAGGAATAGCTGAAGTAACTGAGATCCCGAGAGGGGGACAAGAATGGTTTAAAAATTTCAAGTTTGATATGAGTCCATGCAAAGAATTCCTAAAAGAGGCGTATGTGAATGAGGACCTAACAAAGGCTGTGCCTAGAAACTATATTAAGGAGCATTATGCCCTGCTTCTCACCTGTATTCAGAAGTACCTAACTTGTGAGGGAAGATATAATAAAGTTTACTCCTACCACTTCAAGTTGCTGTTGCATTTTACTGGTAAAGCATCTATTGACATCCCCTTCTACTTGTTTCGAAGTCTAAGCAAAATGTGTGACAAAGTGCAGTTAAGAAAGGATGACTGTGAAACATCTATGTTTCACCATGGTCTGGTCAAGTTGTTAGTTTTGAATGGTCTTCAGAAAATAGGCAGGGATTGGGACTTGTTCATTTTCATGGCGAGTTTTCAAATTAAAACAGGACTGACTCCACGGCCTGTTAAAGAAAAAGAGCAGTCAGTTGAAGAATCAGTTGGAGAGCCCACAATTGCTGAGCTTCAGAAGGAGGCTAAGGAGAGAAGGAAGGTAAGATCAGAGTCAAGAAAGTCAGTGAAGCCACTGGTTATTAAAGAACAGCCTCAGCCATCAGCAAAAGGAGAAACCCAGCATAAGAAGACTGTACCTGGGCCAAAAGATTCTGAAAAAATGTCAGGGGTAAGGACAAGGAGTCAAATGATCAAGGAAAAAGGCAAAGCAGTGGCTGTTGAGGAAAGCCCGGTATCAAAGGCCAGCTTGAATGATTTGCTGGAAGCTATTGAGTTTGATCAAGCTGGGCCAAAACACATTGAACCAATGCACGTTGACTTGACACAGTCAACACCGGAAAGCACTAAGAAATCTAAAGCTGCAAAAAGACTGAGGTTTAACGAGCCAGGTGATGAATTTATTTTCAAACCAAGGAGACCCCTCACCAGAAATCAAATAAAGGAAGCTGAACAACTGCCCAAAACAGAGGAGGCAGAGGAAATAAAGAGAAAACCTTTTACAAGAAAGCAAGCAAGAGAAACTAAGAAACTATCCAGAACAGAGGAAGCAAAAGAAATCAAGAAAAAAGGTTCAAATAAAAAAATCATTATTACCCAAGGAGGAAATACTACATCCACAAAGGACAAATGGGAGGCAACTGAAAGTGAAATGGCTAAGATGGAGAGTGTCGTAGCTGAAATCGCAGCCATGGAAAAGGAGGTTGCAAAATTGAAAGCACAGTTAAATAAATTAGCTGCTAAATGAAATCGTTGATTCTGAGTAAGGTGTTGTTCCAAAGTTTTGTTAAATTTTGCTTAAGTTCATTATTTTGAAGGCATGTAAACACGGCTATATAAATGACCAAGGTAAAAAGGAATTTTGAAACCAGGTGGCAGAGCAGTTAAAGTCACAGAGAAAATTGAAATTGTTTAAAACAGTTTCGCAGTTTCGCAGCGCGCTGCGAAACTGCTGTAGGTGTTGTTTTAAAAACATGGGCAAACAGTTGATGAAATATTCAGAAATTTACAAAGAAAACACCTAGGTGACATGGAAGGGATTGAAAGAAGCTGCCATAGCTATTCAATATATGCCAGGTGTACCTTTAGTAAAAGGTAAAATGTTTTAAGCTAAGTTTTGGAAATTTTGATTATAAAGACACTTTATTCTCGGTGATTAGGGTTTGAAGGGAGCTGCATACGGAAAATTTTGGTTGGCACACCTGTACAGCAAAGAAGCTTCCAGCATATCAGGAATGTGGTAATGTCATATATTATCCGGTTATTAAAGAATTAAAGGACTTACTACTGTATACTCGGTGATGCTAGATAATGGAGGACCAGAGCCGAAATTTTAAGGATATTTACAGCCAACATGGAGCAAATCAAGGTTACCAGTATCCAAGGCCAACATGGACATTAATTGACTCATCTCATGCCATCTCAGCCCAACGAAAATGAAGCCAAGTGTCAAAGCTACAAGGAGGAAACAATTTATGAGAAAGATAGAGTTAGAGTTACAACCAAATTAGAACTCTTTAGAACTTCTGTTAGTAGTTAATGTATTAAATAAGTTTGTTGGAAACAGATAGGTGTCATTAGTGGCAGTCATCGAGCTCCCCTCATGCTGGAGGAGGAAGCTCCAAAAGTAGTTAGACTCTTGTTTCTAATATAGCGAAAACATCTATGTAATCAGAGGTTGGACATTTTTAGAAACAGAGTATGCTTTTGGCTTGTGTAAAAACTAGTTGATAAATAATTGTTGTTTATCCTTCTTCAGGAATTCTTACAGTGTTTTAAATGCCTCAAGATATGTCGGTTTTTGTCCCTTATCTTTAATGTTTTTTTACAGTTGTATATAATACACAATCACTCAGAATTCAAATCTTATGCTGCTCTGACCTTCCTGTGTGTATTTGGTAAACTGGTTCTATGATATGATTTTGAGTATTTAAACATTGCTGCCCTGCTTCTATGCAGAACAGTGTTAATATTTATTGAATATATCAACTCCATAAGCCAATGGAAGTATTTGTAATGGTCTGTCCCAGCCAGCCTGTTAATTTTAATTTACTTGTCTAGAGTTAGCCCTCTTATCAACAAACAAAATCAATAGTTTTTTCAGAGAGAGCCCTCTCGGGCTAGGGAGGCTAATCCTTAGTCCAAAGATTGGTTTGAAACAGTTACACAGAGTCTATCTGATTAGCAGCCCCTTCAGAGATTGATTTTGTGATAACAGAACCAATCTATTGTGTGTAAATAGATCAATAAAGAGAACAATCCAAGTTGGATTGAGCACCTCTAAAGCATCAAAATACTCCAAAGGGACATTGCGAAAATGGTTAAATTATGACTTAATACCTATCGTACTTTTATTTGAAAATTGAATTCTAATGAAATGATTATCGTATCTTGTTATCTAGTTGAAGGAAATGCATAAAGAACTATAAATGGTGTAAAGAGTTGAGCCTGTAAATCTCCATGAAATAATATGTTTCTATTTTCTATTTAGCATGTTTCTCTGTGTATATGGATAAATAACACCAAGGATGGTGTTCCTCGAAGGGAGAGGGGTCTGTAATAGCCCAATTGGGAATTAGCTGCATTTTTTTCCATATAATTACATCATGTAATTAAATTTTAAAAATTAAAATGGGTTGAGTCAAGGGACATAGATTCTAGTGCTGAGGAGGTTACTTTCTTGGGATGTTCAAGGTTTCCTCATTGTAGGAAATATAAACTATTTTTGAAAGTCATTAAAGGCCAATTTATGAGCCTTAAATGGGTTCGTTCTTGAATTATATTTAACTGTAAAGAAGGAAAAAGGCCACGCTTCCCTGTGAAAATTTTACAAGGTAGAGAGGATGAAATTTACGGAGATTTAGTTGTGATGAAAGTAAGGACATATGATGTCAATTTGAGAAAAGGAGAAAGAAGAAGGAATTCGTGGACTCATTAAGAAAACAGTAAGGAGAAACGTGCATTGAGCACCAAATCGGAGTAGAGAAGCTAGGGGATGAGGTTCCAGTTAGCAGGAGTTTGGAAGAAATAATTTAGGTGAGGATGAATTTATCTCAAGCCCCCATCACCTAGAGGGCGAACATGGTCTTTCTTAGGAATTATTGAGGGATAAGGTGGAGGAATACTTCGGGAATGATTCCTGGAAGTTTTC
The DNA here is from genome assembly GCA_000404065.3 of Pinus taeda. NCBI lineage: Eukaryota > Viridiplantae > Streptophyta > Pinopsida > Pinales > Pinaceae > Pinus > Pinus taeda. The sequence continues at coordinate 8,845 of APFE030424586.1, forward strand.
TGTAGACTCCCTAGTACTTATTTACTTGGTTTTCGTTCTATCGTCCTTGTATGTGGGTGAAACCATAGTGCCTCAATGCATTGGTTATGCTAGAACTCAGTTGTTGAAAGAGATGACAAAAAATTTGGTTCTTGGTTCATGACATGGCTATGTTTGATTCCCAAGAAGAACCCCTTAGACTAATGAATCTAGCTCAGGAGTGATAGCTGCAAGTGAGCTTTGGTTACACCTACCTATGGTTGGGTGGAGATTCCTTGTCCTAGAATCAGTTACCTAGACACTATTTTTCAATATAAGTCTCAATAAATTTAAGTTGCATTGTTGAACATATGTGTATATGTTTAGACTAGTGACATGAAATTATATTAGTGTCATAGGCACTAGGTATATACAGCCATACAGATAGTGATGGAGAATGAGCACATGCAATGTTGAAGTGTATTTATGCAAAACCGGTCCTTTTAAAATCATTTTACTCCATTCATGATCAAATATGTTCATGTAAATTAGAGTATTGGGGGAACACGATGTCACGGTGAGGCTGGCCCAGCTCCCATAACTGAGTGAAAATCCCATGTGGAAATCCCTCGCAGGGACTGGGATGACGTGTATCAAAGGTCCCATCTTGGAGGTGCAAATAGGAGCAGTTGAGGAGAGCATCTAGAGGAAGATACTAGGATGACATTTCCTAGAGATCCCATCTTGGAGATACAAATAGGATTTTTCAAGGACATCGTCGGGATGATGGGACCAAAATGACACATCTTAGAGGTGCAAAGGGTAGCCAAAAAAGGATAACCATTGGGGTGGCATAACAAGGATGGCATGGGGACCAGTACCATGTAAGAGGTCAGAGATATGGGGCCCATACTGACATTATGCACCTATTTGCAACCCATAAGTGGCTTTGGAAACCTGATACTACCTTTTCTGACACCCCTTGCAGTGCTTTCAGAAAAGGTGATGGAGGTTGTCGGAATATATCTCAGCCATAGATTTGAAGATTTTTAGTTTTGATAAACCACCTTTTGTGCTACACTTTCCCTTGTTAACATTTGTGCATGTTGACCCATCATAATTTTTTTATCTAGAGAACAAGCATCACGGGTCATTGATCAATGCAAATTTTTCACAAGGTGTAACTGTGGTAGGGCCTAGGTAATAGTGGGGACCGCCTGAGCACAACAATGTGGAAAACCATTATAGGTTCCAAGGATGTAATTATAACATGAGATCCATTACTTGTGATGACATATCATACAATAAGTCCATGACATATTGTGACCACCAATAAGAAGTAAGATAAGTATAAAATTTAGAAGGGCGCGACTCCATCTATATATATACAGAGAGAGAATATATATACAAAGAGAGAGAGAGTATATACCACCAATAAGAAGTAAGGTAAGTATAAAATTTAGAAGGGCGTGACCCCAGATAGAGAGTAT
>APFE030424586.1:11433-25396 GCA_000404065.3 Pinus taeda
ATATATATATATATATATATATATAGATACAGAGAGAGAGGTGATGAATACTCTTGTTAGCTATCCATACTCTTGTTAGCTATACATACTCTTGATAACTATGCATACATGTAGTTGACTTATAATACTTAGGAGTAGAAGAAGAGTGATAATCATAGTTAAATAATATAAACCATTGAAGGGGAAAAATATAAAACACAATTTTTTTTTAATCCTATTCTTCTAACAACACAAGAGGAATTGTAGTAATCACCGCAATGGGGTAAGTGTTGTGATGTTACAACATAGAAGCATGATTACTTTGTCTAAGGAGAAAATATGGGCTTCAGTGAACCAAGAATTTTCCATGGGTAAGATTTGGAGGCTAATTGAGTAAGGGAGGAAATAAATAAACTCGAAGGCTTCATGGAAGAGATTAAGGGACAAGCCTTTTCAGTAGCTCTAGGAAGATGGAGGAAATGAGCAATATCATGTCAAACTTAATTTGTCTCTCTCATAGGAAAATAATATCTATACCATTAAGTATCATGCAAGAACCCTCATCACATCCATGGGTAGATTGGAAGATTTTTACCAATCGTTTCCTAAATGTACTATAAAATGGGTCTCTATTATGTTAGGACCAAGAGATAGAGCAGCACAATAGTGCTCAAAGGGGTCTAGTCTGCCATTTGTTTAAACCTTGAAGGGTGAAAGAAATGAATGGTATTACCTTAGATGGGAGCGGTCATACTGTCATAAAAAAAGAAGATATTGGATATGATGTTAGGCATGGAAACCATCATTGAATTTTGTTGAGGGTGTTTAATTCCTTGACTCTTTAACGTACCAAAAATTAGATTTCTATTTTATTTGGCCTAAGAAATAGAGGGATAAGAAAAACTTAGAGAGGTTTAGTATTATTTATTTTGAAACCATAAAGGATCTAAGACACGGGAGAAGTTATTAGCATTGAGGAGATGAAATCTACAATATAGTATGATGTTAAGCGGAGATTAAGGATCAACAATGAATGATTTGATATTTAATTGGTTATGACATATCTCAAGGACAAACATATTGACCTTATTAGTATTTTTCTCCTCCGCAAAAGGAATACATGAGAGATCAAAAGATACACAAGGACCTTCCCCTAATGTAAGCTTATGATAGAAATAAAAGAGGGACTCAAATTTATGATCCATCTAGTTAGGGAATGCCCATAGAATCTTTATATAAGACATTCTATAAATCTGAGATGATAAACAATGGACTAGAGAAGGACAAGAGAAAGTAAGTGAAGTCTTACCATAACTATGGGGGGAAGTAGAGAATGAGGGACTTTGGAAGAGCTTATTTATAGTATAGGGAGAAGAAATTGATCTTCGAAGGTGGAAAGGTACCATCAACATTAAAGAGGCTAAAGGCCAACGATTGATTGGTTGAGTTGAGAAAACACCTATCCAGTGTTCATGAAAGAAGGTATATAGAAAAATGAGGTCAAGATGAGAATTAGTAAATGGTAGCTCCCTTTTGGAGTGGGAGAGATAAAAATCCTAGCTCAATATTCAATAGCTCCTAGGGAAAATTCAATTATAGACATCCTTTTGGAAACTTTAATAGGAGACTTTGGAGGGTCATCAGGTGCTTTCTCCTTGTTCTTGGTATATTCTAGAGGATTATCTCGAGTCTACTTCTTCAAAATAATCAAATATGATTTTGGAGGAAGTCTTATTATGACAATAGGGTCCTTGTAGACCCTGTGTATGTCATTTCTTATCAGGGATTGTTTTGGAATTTGGAGGCTTATTAGTGTGGCCTTTATGTGCGTTTAATTTTTAATTTTCTAATTTTTCAACAATCATATTTGTTACAAAATCACAATTATGTTATTTGCACCAAATTATCTATTTATTTAGTGTAAATAATGGTTTAATTCAAGGTAATAAATTGTCACATTGTCATTGATTTCATTTTGGCTAGATACATGGGGCTTATGTTTTTTAATTATATTGTCTCTCATTGTTTAAGATTGGTGTAACTAATTGATTATAAATATAGGTTTGGAAGAAATGGGAGAATTCACATCATTAAGAATGTATTAGGCTATAAAAGGTATTTTATTTTTGGTTGGTTTTCATTTCCCATAAGGGTGTATATTATTTGAAGTTGGTTCTCCTCTACCATTCTTTAATCATTGCATTAATGAAGAGAACCATTCCTTTGTTTTTACCCCAATAGAATAAGAATAAATATATGATGGATATTATGAGTGAAATGTAAAATAAATAAGGGTAAAGGAAACTAGTCCCATAAGGAAGCTAGAGAAAGCACACTACATGTGAGATGGAAGAGGCATCACATATTGAAACTAAAGTTGTATCTAATAGATACTAGTGTTAAACATTAAGAAAAATAAGACTAGAAAAGAGGACACCGATTGAAATGTTCGAAAACAAATACAAATCAAGAGAAATCCTCAATATATATAATATATATATATAAATATATAAATATATATATATAATTATATATATATTATATATATATATATATATATATATGATCCAATTATACAACATTCAAATCTTTCACCTCCCTATAAAGTTTCGCTCTGCATAATTCATTATGTTGGTCAAAATTCAAATTATTTACAATGTTTCACAACTCTCTAATTTATTTCATGTCAAACACCAGGCACCTGCCAAAGTTTCCACCATTGTGACATATTGTTCCAAAAATAATTTTGTATGTATTGTATATGCTAGCTATATACTGGCATATATGATCGTATATACATATGTATATATGCCATTATATATACCAAAATATATGTTAGTAACTGACTTATATAGTAAATATATATGCTACAATATATATAAATTTATATATCATTGCACACACATATACAAGCCCCAAGGATTAGTTCAAGTTTTCTAGAGCTAGTCATGAAGTTCTTTGATATTGTTTCTAGTTATCGTTGATCATAGGTTTGAATATTTTCGATTCATAAAACTATTTTGGATTTGATCTATCATTAATTAATACTCTTTAAAGACACTTCATCTCAAAACTCCACATTTCAATAAGATAAAAAGAGTGATGCGAGTATCAAATATGTTTTTTTTAGTTATCCATTAATTCAAAGGTCTACTAATTACATATGTTTGCAATCTCATGGTTAAGTTGCATTTAACAAAATATCCATTGCACCAACTTGAGTACATATAATAAGAAAAGTGGCTTTTGGATTGGCATGGATAAGGATCATGTGAGGAAGTGAAATCGGAGGAAACTATGAAGAAAGGCCACAAGAGCAATAGGGTTGAGAGTTGGAACAATATGAGACATTGTTGGTGATAACTAATTGGTAGCCAAACAACTTATGGCTATTTTGCGATGGCATTCTAAGTTTTATCCATGGGAATTTCGGTGGTGGCTAGCTGTTCTAGAAGTTATAACTTAGTTGAACTACTAACTATCATTGTTTTGAGAGGGTTTCATCATCCTTAGGTTCCCACTATGAAATTATTGTGCTCATGATTTGCCTATTTTTTTAACTTGTTATGTGTAGTGTTCCATAACCCATATATCTAAAATGAAAACTAGATCTATGAATATTACAAATGTAATAAACTAGATTAAAGAGAAAAGTAAAATGAGACATGTGAAATATACCCTTGTATTATGATAATTAGGGAAGGTGTTGGCTATATAGTTTTGACCCATTTTGAGGAACCTTATTAGATTTAGCTTTGGCTATTCACCCAATATTTCATGATGAATTGAAAAGTATCAATTGTGGGGTATATGTTGGGATTTCATTTTGAGGCCTTTACTACTATTAGAATTGTGGGTTTACCCCTTTGTACTTCCTATTATAGCCTATTATCATTCCCATTTTATCACAATTACTTGAATTACATCATTACATGATGATGAGGTGTGATGTTAAATTCAATGTTTTCCCCTTATTTTTAATTATTTTTTCGAGTTATAACTTTCCTTTTCAAATGTGAGTATCAAATTCTGTAACCATAGTAGAGATATAGTAACCTAAATCATTAGTTGTCATATCTATGAACCCTTGTTTTGAAATCTACCACATGGTTTTTCATTTCTAGGAGGCTCGAGATGCAAAGGTGTTGGTTGGATTGTTCCTAGGTTAAACAAGGAAGGAACTAACTCATAGTCAATGCTTTAGTCTAACATAGGGCCTGAATGCATACAACACAACAACAATTCCATAGTTAATCTATTTCAATGTTTTGGAAATTTTCATGGATACTTTCTTGTATGCCATGTCATGAACATATCCTATGCCAACATACAATTAGTTACCCATGTCAACTAAAGTTTTATTTATCAATGGAATTACACCCTACTCTATTTTTGGGATGTAAACAATTAACAAGTTTGTGTTTCCTTGAGAGTTATTCATGGTCCAATGCACCCTCCCCTCTATTATATAACATCTATAAAAATTGAAGGTTGAAGGTCAATTTTTATAGTATTAAAGGATTGTCAAGAAAGGAGTCAATTGGTGTGTTGAAAAGTTACTCAAATGGTCCAACCTTAAGGCCATATGTTAGTGTATATTGTAGTTATATGGTAAAGCATATGTGTATCCATGTTGACTCTATTCAAGCTATATTTATATTTGTAATGTTAAATTGAGTATTATTTTTATAATATAAATGATATATTGTGATTTTTATTTCATAGAAGTATTTATTATATTTTTCCTTTTCTAATGGAAGTTAGTAGGTAAGGTCCCCTACCTAGTTTGCATTGAAAATTTATTTATTTCTTAGTTAGATTAGCTAATTAGATAGATTTTTATTTCTATTTATTAATATTTAAATTCACTATCATTTTAGTTCTTCAAATTTCATACACACTTAATTGAAAAAGTGTGGACTCCCTATAGAGGTTAGGAATTGAATGTTAGGTCACCATAATAGTAGTCTATCCCCCATATTATTATTGTTAGAATATGTAACACCCTCCTCTAACATTTACCCATGTTAACTGGTCTGTTAGGGGAAACATGTGACAAGAGGTTACTATGATGTGATTCAACTCTCCATGTGCAATTAAGGAAGTGGTACTAACCACAAAAAACCATTATGACCTTCCACACATGCTACAGAACCTTCAAGAGACAACCAACCTTTCCAGGTGATCAACCCATGACACAAATTGACATTTCATTGATCTGGACCCTCCGTCACTCCCATGAAAACCCATGCATACAAATGACGCCTTCCAATCGCTCCCAGTGAAATGAATGCCAACAACTGTGGAAATTTTCAACCAATTCTGAGCCAACGACCCTAGAATCTGTGCCACTTTTTCAAGGCCAAGACTTAGGCCACTACCTAGAACTTCATGAAAATTTAAGAAATGATACGAAAAAGGGAATATGGCTAAGAATGAAATCATTGGTACAATTACTTGATATAACACCTACTATCCATGACTAGAATTTCATCAAACATGTCAAAAATATATAATATATAGGTCATAACAACATATTTGAGCATAGGGGTCTCATACTTATTTGAGATTCGTAAAGAAGAATTATTTCTCTATCACAATAAATACATTATCATCTATTACGTCATGCATTAATTATACATTCATTTGAAAATCAAAACATGATGAAAGACGTATGTCATGTTTGTCATAAAACATACTCATAACCAACATATAAGCAATGAAAACAAAGCATATAAAAGTTATAAGAATCACATATGAACCAGGTTTGGGGCTTCCATGAATGACCCCACCATAGATTGGATTAACCAAAGTTTTTTTTCATCCAATCACCCACATGCCATATTTCGAGCATGAATGTCGGACTCACAAAAAAACCAATCCAAGTTTCCTCATGCTTTACCCCAATCCCCACCAGATAATTAGGCCCTAGAAAAGTATAGATGCCAACGAATTTCTCTACCTACACCACGAGAAATTTTTCTACCTACTTGTCTCTAGGATTTACCTTATATCTCACCATTCACCAGTCAAGGATCCCTAGGCCTAATAAACATTCCACCCTCTAGTCATTACTGTATATCCTTCCATTCACTGGTTGAGGATTCCTAGGCCTGATCGAGGTCACACTTAGTACTAACATCTGATTCCTTTGAGTTGTCCTGCATCCCATGCGTTCAGTCACATTTGATATCTCTTCTGAAGATTCATCTAGATATATCTAAGAAAGATGTTCCTCTATGAGTGGGTTGCCATCAAGTACAACACATGCACCATAATGCGAACAATCTCCCCCTTTGGACTTGATGGCAACAACACCAAATCACTCTCCCCCTTTGACATCAAGGGCAAAGGGTGGACCAAGATATTCACTTTCTTTGGTAAACATCCCACTGACCATACTCCCCCTGAGTACCTATTGAAATATCTGAATGAGCTCCCCCTTTGTATATGCCAAGGTGTATCAATCTGATCAAGCTCCCTTTGAATACCTACTGAGTCTCTGCATTGCTGAAATGCGTTGTTCATGGTCCCCTTGACTGTAGGCAAGATCTGCAAAAAGATGTTCTAAGAAGAACGTGACTCTATTATAAGTGACCTTCCTATCACCAAAGACTCAAACATCCATCTCCCATCCAAGTGGGACTTGACTCATCTACCCAACCAAGTGGCGATACATCAAAAGCTTACACATGATAAAACAAGAACATTACATCATCCATCCCAGGCATAGTGGGGAAACCAACATAGGTCATTACATGACCTTGATAATAAATGAAATACAAGATATAGAGACCAAATATCAAGAGCAAGACTTATGAAAGTCACCAATGACTAATATCAGTAGCATCTATCAAACACTTTCAGCTCAGCAACCATGATCTTCTATTCTCCTTTTGTACTTGATCTACCTGAACCCAAAAACGGCTTGTGTACATGAACCAGGAGCTTCTAAGGTAATGCCAACAATAAATTATTAGCAGTTTATCTGCTCCCCCTGAAGTTGTGCCAGATGGTTTCTGTCATCCCCATATCAGACTCTTCTAACCCTGAGTATGGCCCACTGATTTCATTCAAACCAACATATACACGACTATAACCACAGAAACAAGTGTATATACGCGGATACGCCTTATTAAACTTGCGTACAACTATTTCCAAATCAGCAACCTGCAAGTGTCTTGTACCAAGGTATGTCTGCATATAGAAATCAATACATCCTTTTGAACATCGTCATAAGTCATTTACATGATATCATATGTGGAAAACACCATATTCATCATCATCAAGATTTTCATGACCATCCATGTAATATTACACGGGAATATCCTTCATCTGATAATCATTAATCAACATATGTGAGAATTAACCTATCATCATATAGGTAAGAGCATATCTCCAATAATTCCATGTATCCAACACTAAGTATCTAGAGCTCAAGATTTTGTCAAGGTTTCTTTATATCATCAACGTCAACAATCCTCATCCACATGATCATCAAGAACTATAGGAATCCTGCATCATAACTATATTTCATGCATATGAAGACAACAACATATGAGAGACTCATCATCAAGTAATGACGTTGTGTATTCAAGCTTTGTACTTATGAAGATCACCATGTAAGCATCATATATGCACCATCAATCCACAAATATGATCTGAACATCAACTATGTAGCCCTCAAGAACCATATGAGATTTTGTCATGGATAACTCATAACCATATTATACCAAGATATATCATTTAGCCATATAAGCATCATCACCAAAGATTAATAACCATAATGTCAATAATGCATTGTTAAAGGCATGTGCTCCCCCTCAACCTGTGCCATTTGTTTACTGTTAGATCTGATCATGCATATATCAGAAATAAGCATCAAGACATCATCATCATCAAGTTAGGATCAAAACACTTCTAAACATCTTACAAGTATCAAGACATTTCCACACATCCTCAGCAGACTGTAACTATTAACCGATAGAGCAAATAATGGACTGAAACATATCAGACCCTTTTTCTAAGCCTATCCCCACTGTTTTTCCTCAGACTGACATATACGCGACTTTGCAGTGTATAACTCGCGTAAATACGCGACTTATCTTTATGAAACTTTCATATGAGTTTCAGGACACTAAAGTTGTACACTTTCAACTCCCCTTGAGTTAGTTATGTCTATGTTGTGCTGCATCTGAGTACTTTGTGCAGTGCTACATCTTTCTGACTGAACTTCCTTCTTCTTCCATATCTTCAAGTGTGATCATGATTTCTCCTTTTGATGTGATGTCCGTACTTTGTTCCTGCAATCCTTTGCTATATGTCCAAGCTTGTTACATGCATAACATCTTACATGTTCCATATTCCTCCTGTAGCAATCAGCAGCCTTGTGACCAAACATATTGCAAAAAAAACAATATTCATTAAAGTACTTGGAATGTGATGATCTTTTTGTGTGATGGTCTTGAACCATTCTTCTTCTGCATCTAGCTGCAAGTCCAAGATTATGACATTCATAACATTCAACATTATTCATAGGAGGAGTAAAATATTATCTTTGAAGAATCTCGTTCCTTGATTGTTGATAAGGTTGACCTCTCATCTCCTTGCTGATCATTTTAGATTTCTCTTTAGAGTTCCTTGCTTCTCCTTGTGAACTAGATTCACCTTCAATAGATTCATGAAAACCAAGACCAGTTTTGATAGCAGGAGATCTTTGACTACTAAGAATATCATTCAAGATTTTAGGACTATCTTGAAATCGTAATAGTTTATCTTTTTCTTCTAATTTACCTTTCAAGATATTTACCTCGACTTGATGTTGTTCTTCTTTTTCAAGACATTTCTTCTTCAAGGTATCTTCAGACTTTCTTCCTTCTTCCACTAGTTGCCTTAGTTTGAGAATCTCATCTTCTTGTTCTTCATTCAACACCTACAGCATTTGACGAACTCTGGAGGCACATTCCAGCTGTGCTTTTAAACTGATAACTTCGTTTTCCTGTTTTTCAATAGCTTGGAGTAGATCTTTATTCCGCTTCTTTGCTTCTTCAAGTTCTTCCTTTAGTGAGAGGATCATAGCTTCAAGACTTTCATAATCACTGGATCTATCTCTGAGTTTCTTGATTGTTGTGTTCTTTTCATTGACTTCATTTCTTAGAGATGTTACTTCATCATGCAACTTTTGATATTTGTCCTTGAATAACTTCCTTACCTTGCTCTCTTCCTCTTGTTGAGCCTTTAGTCTGGTAGCAACTTCTTTGATGGCACCATCCTTTATGTTCAATAGATCTTCTTGATCTCTAATTTTGTCTATCATCCTTTTAAATTCTGCCTCTATTTGATATCCTTCTTGCTCACCCATAAAAGCAACTTCAGTTGTTTCACTATCACATACATCCTCTCTACGTGGATAGATAGTTGGAACATCAGAGGATAACAGATTCATACCTGATAGTTCATCTTCATTCTGAAATGATTATGAATCTGATTCTGAAGAGCTTCTTACACCTAATCCCCAATCGATTCTCCCACTGTCATAGTTCTTCTGAGATGTCTTCTTCTTCTTTGGTGCTTTCTTCTTAAGCTTCTTTCCCATTGTTCCATGGATCTCCTTTAAGCAATCAAGCTTCTACCAAAGGACCTGCTCTGATACCAATTGTTGGAAATAATACTGAGAGGGGGGGGTGAATCAGTATTATCAAATCAGTAAAACTTTTTCATTTCCATACTTAGATACATATACGCTACTTCAGTTAAGTGAATCCGCGTGTATACGCGACTGTGTCTAATGCAACTAGTGTATATCCAGATTATTTATGATTCAGATAATCCATTACATGTTGATCTTTAGATAATGCATCAGAACTTCATTGACCATATAAATAGTAAACAGAAGCAGTAAAACAAAAAAGATCATCACACACAAGAAGCACACTTGAACACCATGATATAAGGTGGAAACCCAATGTGGGTGAAAACCACCTGCTGCAAGTCGTCTCAATCTTCTTTAATAAGAAATTCCTTTTACAATAGTTCTGTACTAGTGCAGACTTATACCAGTACACAGGCTTCTACCTGCAGAAGGCTTCAACCTTCTCTCGTTCTCCAGACTCTCCTGGAAGGGAGCTACGACCCCCTTTGCTCTTGTACTAGCCGATCCATTTACTAGTACGTAGGCCGCTACCTGCAGAAATGCTCTATCCTTTACTTGTTTTCCAGCTGCTACTAGGAGGGAGCTACCACCCCCTTGGCTCTTGTACTAGCTGATGTACTAGTACGTAGGTAGCGACCTACCGAAGGCTAAAACCTTCTCTTTCTTCCTCCAGGTACCACGTTTCATCAATTTTCAGACTGGATACACTAAAGCACAACACTATAATCTGAAGGCCACGTTTCCTCCAATTTTCATACTGGACCCATCAATATCATTGAAGCACATAGTCAATCAACACTAGCATTATCAATCTCCGAATCACCCAATACTGAATCACTGAACCCTGTCAACAAAAAGCAGTCACCAGAACACAGAGCAGAACCCTGAACTCTGCAACACTATTCAGAACCAACTGTATCATCAAAATCATGCATTAAAGTGCATACGCTACTTGGACAAACCAAACCCGCGTACATACGCGCTTTTACCAAAGCCAACCCGCGTACAGATCTATAAATATTTAATCATGACTTGTACTGATTTCAGACTTAAGTTATGCCCAGTTCATAACATTACATGTGTCAGTATACAGATCTATAATAAGTATAATCAATTATAAAGAGATAGTTCATTTCAAACCATTTGATCTCGATTTATCCTTAGATCTTGTTCTCCATCAACTTGTGAGATCCCTCCTTAGCTTAGATCAAGCAACCCATAACCTGCATACTGGATCTCATCCTTCATCAGATATTCAAGACTTTCTTAATGCATTTGCCTAATGATCTTCTTCTCCTTTTATAGTCTTAGTCCTTTTACAATACCACGGTCCAAAACCATAACAAATCAATACCATGGACCCAATACTAGGGATCAACACATCTGACGAGATACTATGGTCCAAAATCATAGGTTCAAATACCAAGAACTAACTACCATGGACCAAAAGTAAGTTCTTCAATATATACGCGCTTTTCCTTGCATTAAAGTGCGTGTATACGCATACGTGCCTTGGGAACATCCAACCCACGTGTATACATGGCTTCGTCAAAGTGAACATGCGTATATATATTTTCTCTTCATTCTTGTAGTCTGATCATCAAATCCTTGCTGCTGACCTTCTGCACTATGATTTGTTATCTGTGTGATTTGCCATCAAGGACAACTTTTGTCTCATAATGCCAACACAAACGAATTATGTGGACCCTATTTTGGGGCATCGAATTTACCCTTTCCTCTACCTTTCTTCTTACCTTTCGAGGATTTTTCTGCTGTGGTAGACTAGATAGCGTAGACCTCTGAGGTTTTACTAGTGCCAGGTGGATTCTGGGAGAAACTACTGGAAGCAGTGTTTGAGACCGACTTCTATTTGGAAGAAGATTTGGTAGGGGTTTGGGACAATGAACTAATTACTCCATCAACAGGAGGTGTAGCCTGTGACTTCGATGCTGTGGGATCAGATGATGACTGCGGAGCATCGGGTAATAACTCATAGAAAGTGCCAGATTGAGAATAAACGAGATCTAAGTACTGTGCATAAGAAATGGCTTGTTCTTTGTTAATGCATCCACCCATCGCTATATCGTGAGCAATTGGAGTGATGAATGACTTGGTAAACCATTTGATGAGCGACCGATCAGTAATCTCAAATTTGATCAGGCAACATCTACATCTCCATTCATGGATGTGATCAGGGATGTGTGTCATAGTATCTTGCTTAAGTAATGTGAGCAAATAGGTGCCAGTTTCATAGCAAATCGACAACTGGAAATGTGTGAGGAGAGCCATGGCTAAAGATTTGAAGTCATGGTAAGTACTTCGAGGAAGCTCGATGTACCACTTGGCTGCAGCACCTGTAAGGGTTCACTGGAAAGGACAGATATGAATAGACTCATCAATGTAGGAATTATAAGAGCACCAGAGGTGATATGTCATCACATGGGCTTGAGGATCTTCTTTTGCTTTCCCACCCAACATAGGAGAATTTCTTGGGATCTTGGACGAAACTAGAGGCTATTATAGCGAATGAAGAATTGGATCATTCATGAGTTGAGACACATCTAGCAACTCTATTGTAGCCAAGAACAACAATTGAGTATTGAAAGGCATTGGAGGTCGATAAGCGGGTTGAACCGGAGGAGCCCATCCCTGCTGGTAATGATTTTGTCCCCATAGTGGATGGTTTTGGCCATATGGCATTTGATTTTGCCCCCACTATAGGTTACCTTGGCCGTAGGGAGGATTTTGACCTTGAACACCTTGGAACTGTCTGACCATAGGTTGCTGATAAGCAACATATAGGTTAGAGGTTGTTGAGCCTGTTGACCTTGGACATATGGATATTGCACCTGTTGTCCTTGAACATACGATTTTTGAACATGTTGCCCCTGAACAAGAGGATTTTGGACCTATTGCCCTTGGACATAAGGATGTTGTGCTTGTTGTCTTTGGACATAGGGATTTTGGACCTGCAACCCTTAGGAAAAAGGATTCTGAACCTGTTTCCCTTGGACCTTAGGATTTTGGGCCTGATGTAGGACTTGACCCCGACCTTGCAAGGGTTGACCCCGTTGATATGTATATAAGGGTTGATGCTGCCCAGGTTGGCTCTGTTGCTGTTAGGATTGACCTTGCGGCTGCAAAGGCTGTCCCTGCGGCTGCAAAAGTTGTCCCTGCAGCTATAGAGGTTGGCCTTTTGAAGATATAGGCTGGGAGGTTTGTGGAGCATACTGCATCTGTTGCTGCATGGTTTGCTGCAACTGTTGTGAGGGTTTCCCCTTTGGTTGTTGTAGTTTCCCTTGCTACGGTATCATATGCCACTACTATTACATGGATGGCCCTTTCTGCAACAAAGGTTGTCCTTGTTGCTGTAGAGGATGTCCTTTCTGCTGCAAGGGTACTTGAATAGTTCCTGGAAAATTTCCAAACTATATTTTGCCATAGCCACCCTAAATAGTGGATGGACCAGGCTGAACATACTATCTAGACTAAAAGTCGTAAGGTGGATGGACCACTCCTTGCAAACCATATGGAACATAAGGAGCTTGGTATTGAACCTAAGCCTCATAAGGTTGCTAATACTGGAAATTTCTTGACCTGGACGGACCAACGGGATTTTGGACCTATTGGTATTGGACATTGCTCGATCCAGCAGGACAAGTAGGGTTTTGGATAGCACTAGAAGAAGGTTGGTTCATCCCAACCATGTAAGCATGTGAGCTGCTCACATTGGTTGTGCCTGACATCATAGGAACACTCAAATTCTACCCCCCAGGTAGTGCACAACTTGTCCACTTACTGGAGGGATCGAAGAACTGACAATAACATGTCTCGAGACTACCGGTTGAACCAGATGAGTGACTTGGATAGACGAGGCAAGAGGGTTTGGAACGATGGGTTGCACTGGGATTCAGGTAATGACTTGTTGTGAGGTCAGGTTTAGAATGAATGGACTTGTAGTAGGCATGGCGCCAGACGCCCAAACAGGGTTGTGATAAAGTGATGAGGCACTAGGTGTACCTGATACCAATTGTGCTAAAGTCACATAATTAGGTGGAAAATCCCAATACACATTGATGGGAATGCTCCTTGTATAGGGGAAACCTTTAGGACGAAATTGATGTTCTTCCTCTTCGACAATGTGTGGAGTAGAAACTTCTGATTGATCTAAAGAGGTAATTGGAGCTTCACCTTTGGGTTCCATAGCTGGGAGCAAACGACGATGAACGACCGAAGATGTATGTGTTATATTCTTTCCACATAGTTAACAGGGGGTTTGAGGGGTACCCGTAACCCCACTTTATGGGGTCCGGGGCAGCGCCCTGGAAAATT
>APFE030424589.1:0-11960 GCA_000404065.3 Pinus taeda
CACCACCTCCTCTTGCCCCACCTCCGCATCCACCTCCTCCACCACCTCCGCCTCTACCACCTCCGCCTCTACTACCTCTGCCTCTACCACCTCCACTACCTCTGCTACCTCCTCCTCTTCTTCTACCTCCTCTTCCACCTCCTCTACCAACGCCTTCTACACCACCTCTAGATCCACCACCTCCTCCTGCTCCTCCTCCTCCACCTCCTCATCCACCACCACCTCCACCAACTCCTCCTCCTTGTACTCCACCTTCACTCCACCTCTCCCTCCTCCTCATCCTACTCCTTTGCCTCCTTATTCACCACCACCTACAACTCTACTTCCTCCACTCCCTCCTCCTCTTCCTCCTTCTTATCCTTCTCCTCCTCCATCTCAACCTCCTCGACCACCTCCTCCTCCTCCTCTCTGTCCTCCTCCTCCTCCTCCACCTAAACCTCCATGTAAACCTTCACCTCCCCCTCCACCTCAACCTCCACCTCTACTCTTCCTCCACCTCCACTCTTCCTCCGCCACCACTTCCACCTCTGCCTCCTCCTCATCCTCCTCCTCCACACCCTTCTCAACCAACTCCTCCTCCTCCACATCCACCTATACCTCGACCACCTCCTATGCCATATCCACCTATACCTCCACCACCTCCTGCTTCACCACCACCTCCACCTCCACCACCTCCAACTCCACCCCGACATCCACCTCCACCTCCACCCCCACATCCACCTCCACCGCCTCCTCCTCCTCCTTCTCCATCTCCACCACCACCTCCTCCTCCTCCTCCATCTCTACGTCTACCTCCTCCTCCACCACCACGCCCTTCTCCTCCTCCTTCTCCTCCTCCTCCTTGACCTCAACCTCTGCCTTCTCCTGCTCCTCATCCTCCACCTCCACCTCCTCCTACACCAACAACACCTCCACCTCCACCTCCTCCTCTGCACCAACACCACTTCCACCTTCTCATCCACCACCTCAACCTCCAACAACACCACCTCCTCCTCTTCCTTCTCCTCCTCCTCCTCTTCATCCACTGCCACCACCTCCTCCACCTCCTCCCACTCCACCTCCACCACCACCTCCACCTCCTCATTAACTGATTTCACCCCCTCCTCCTCCTCCTCCACCTCCACCACCACCATCACCAGCACATGCTCCTCCTCTTCATCTGCCACAACCACCACTACCACCACCTTCGCCTTTTCCTCCTCTTCCTTCTCCTCCTCCTCGTCCACCTCGTTTGCCTCCACTGCCTCCTCTGCCATTTTCGCTAACCCCCTCCCTACTTCCCCATCCTCTCCACCTCCTCCACCACATCCTCCTCCTCTTGCCCTGCCCCCTCCCTCGCCGCCGCTTGTGCCTTCAACTACTCCTCCTCACCGTTTTCGCGTCCTCCTCGTGCTCCTCCTCCTCTGCTTCCATCTCGTCCTTCTCCTCCCCTAGCACCTTAACACCTGTCTTTGGCTCTGGCTCCTCCACCTCCTCCTCCGCCTCTGCCTTCACCTCCACCTCATCCTCCTCCTTCGCCTCCTCCTCCTCCTCTCCTCTGCCTCCACCACCTTCACCTCTGCCTCCTCCTCCTCTCCTATGCCTCCTCCTCTCCTCTTCTCTACCTCCTCTACCTTCGCCTCCACCTTCTCCTTTGACTCCTATGCTTGCTCCTGCGCCTCCTCCTCCTCTTTGTCCAAGCTTAAATAAACTAAAATTGCATATCATTTCATTGTTTTTATTTATAATACTTATTGAGAAAATTCAGATATCAATATATACATGATAATATAACAAATAATATGTATAAAAAATTACACTATGAATAAGTAATTATGAGCACAACAATTTAATTAGTAAAACTTGATTTAGTTTGATAGTTTAAGTCAAATACTATTTTCTGAATTTCACTAACAAATTTATGATAAAGGTGATTAAAATTATGTGTGGCCACCTATGATTTTCAATATCAAAGTTGTAAGGGTGGTGAACAACAAAAGTGAACATCGAGTAATGGAAGTGTAGTGTAATTTAAGAGGGACAACATTTTCCTATTTTATTTGGAAAAAAAGAAAAAATAGCTTTAACTATTTTCCACATATTCATATTTCTACATGTCTGTATTTAAAAGTATTAAAAATAGATTTTACATTTAAAAATAAAATTTAAAATATTGAATTTACTTTTGAATTCAAAATTTCAAAAATATATAATATGAGTACGAAATTCCAATTCCAATAAAAAGAAGTTGAATCTATCCCGAATCTATTTTCATATTAGAATATAGATAAAAAAAATCAGACATCAAATTTTATCACCCACCCAAGGAACATTTCCAATCCATCATTTAACAAACCAAGAAAGAGGTGAATGTTTGCGAGAATTTATATGTTTTTTGCATCATAATTTCGGGGCTACGTGTATCAATGATTGATATCTTAACCATAAGACCAAAGTTCAGTGAAGAGGATTGGGCCAATATAGTAATTGAGGAGGAATCTTGATGGAGAAGTGTTGAGACTTTTCAATATGTGAATAAATGTATAATGAAACACTAAAGGTATAAATATGTGAAAAGTATCAATAAATACTTCTCATAGTTGTAGAAAAATAATTATAAACCAGTATTCAACATTTTAAATGTGCAAACAAAATTATCCAAAAACTATATCCATAGCTGTGGAAAATTTTTATAAATAACATATCCATATACATAGCTATAGAAAAAATTTATAAACAACATATCCATAAACGATCTCCATAGCTCTACAAAATATTTGTAAACAACACATTACATTGTGCAAAGAATATTGTCGATAAACGCTATCCATAGTTGTCAAATGTTTTTAAAAGCCATAATTTAAAGCAAGGCTCGAAGAAGAGGCGTGGCTTCAAATATGCAAACAAAATAAACGACATCCATAGTTGCAGAAAAAAAATTATAAACAAAGATCGAAGAAGAAGAGGCATGGAATGTTAATCTAATTTGAATTGACAGAAATGGCTACTTACCTCAAGCTTGATTGGAGGTAGAGTTACGAAGTGACAAGGGCGTTGAGCGTGGATCAAACACATGATCTTAATATATTCAGTCTGACTCTCTCTCGACAAAGATACACCAAACACACGATCTTCAGATCCATAGTGCAAACAAAATAAACAGTATCCATAGTTTCCCAACAAAGATACAGAGCCAACAAAATTGGTGTTACAAATGAAAACACTATACTATAGTTTCGAAATCATCGCATATTGGCCGTGTGAGATTGCGATTGCGTGAAAACGGCTATGAATGGAACGGCTCGAATTCAACAAGACAGACCATAAAATAACAACGTAAATTTAAAATTAGAGTATAAATTTGAGATTCTGATAAAAAGGCTATGAAGGGAACGGCTCGAACTCAATAAGGCAGTCCATAAAAGCAACAAGTTATCTAAATTTAGAAAGTACAGCCCAAAAAAGCAAAAGATAACTTAAATTTAGAAACAGAGTATAAATCACATTCCGTAAAAAAATCCACCCGTTGAATTAAAACAAATACAAACCATTTAAAATTTAAAAACAGTAAAGTAAAAAATTAAAAGTTAAAATTTTAAAATTAAAAATTTAAAATTAAAATACATTCAGTCAAAAAACTACCTGTTTAAATTAAGAATACAAACCAAAATAATTTTGTATTTTAAATTTAAAAAAAAAAAAACAAAAGTAAAAAATTAAATAGTTAAATTTAAAAAACTGCTTTTGAGGTAAAAGATTGGCAATTTCGCTATATCCCCCAACCCTTGCTTGGCTTGGTTGATATCAAACTCAATAAGAGTTATCTCTCCTTTCAGTATGGGGAGAACAAAAATTATCTGTTTCTTTTCAATATGGGGAGGAACATGGAACAACAAGAAAAAGAGAATGTGATAATCTCATAACTAGGACCTCAAGAAAAGGTAGGTTTGGCTAGTAATGCAAAGCTATATGATATGAAAACTAATTTCAATGTTAGAAAGAGGAAATACTTGATTGAAAAGTGAAAAATTAAAAGTTAAATTTCAAAATAATATTTATTTTCTTTTGAAGTAAAAAATCGATAGTTCGAAAGTTAGAAACTCTGGCTATTTAATTGTTTTTGCAGTAAAAAACACAAAATTTCAAAGTTTAAAAAGTAATGGTGAAATTTAAAAACTCAATGTTTAAATTGCTTTCTTCACAGTCAAGAGAATGTGTACAAAGTTAATGCTTAAATATGAAATGTCAATCTTTATCTCAGTGACTCACACTATTAGTGTGAATTGACAATTACTAAAATGAGGTGAATGTCATTATACATAATTCTGTTTTCTAAATAATAAAATTTTCAAAATAAAATTTGAGGATAAGTTGTTAAAGAAGAAAAAAGTTAAAATTCATATGGCTTAACAAAATTTTTCACTAATAAAATAACATTTTTAACTAATAAATAAAATCATATAGATTGAACAATCCTCTTCATTAAAGTAGTAGGATTAATTATTCCTTTTCACTAGTAATTAAAATTATTTAATTTATTTTTTTTTCTAAGTTCTTTAGGTTGGAAATTTAATGATAATATATAAATAAAATATTTATTTCAAGTTTAGATAAACTATATTTATTTTTTTTTTTTTTTCTTCAGTATTTCTAAGAGCCTTGCAAAACTCTAGGAGTATCAAAAACTTATCTACTGAATCACTGAGGGTTTTTTTAAGTACAACCCATTAGTCATAAAACAATGAGGGAAATCATAAGGAAACACACATTGGGTTTCTCAATAATATTTTGATCTGTAAAAATATATATTAATATATGTATCTATAAATTCACTAATTATAATGAATATATTATTATATATTTCTAGATATTGCACTTTATATTAACCCCGACAAAATTGTTTCCCTTATTTGATGTAATGTTTGACCGCTCTAGCCAAAATATCTTATACAATATGTGCCCCTTAACCAGAAATCATTATGAATGTCAAAACACTAATATGACCCGTAACCGCTAATTTACTGTGATTACTCATACTCTTAGATAATTAAAAACCCTTCCATAATGCAAACTCTACCAACTATTACCATGAATTCTAGAAACTAGGATCCCTAGTACACTTCATGATCATGACATTGTAATTCTTGAAATTTTACAATACACATCAATTTTAATATATAACACATTAACTCTACCATTAAAACTATATCTTTTATTCACTTAAAGTGTCATAACATAGTGATCAATTTGAATGAAGTGTAACTCCGAACTAAATCCCATAAGAAAGGAATATAATAGATATTGTGTATCATTGAGATGATATTTTGTTTATCGATATTGACCCATAAATAAATTTTCATGAGGCAACATATGGTAATGATTTTGATTATGATATTGAACCAAAAAGGACTTTTTGTGAGTCAACATATGGTAATGATCTTGACGAGTACTCGCATCTCACCCATTAGATCATACAATGATGGTGTACATTTAGTAGATGCTTTAAGGTCTTAATGTTGGTGTCTCAAGTTCACTTTAACTATTATTCCTTCCATCAATTAAGATTAACCAAGTGTATATATATGTTTTTTTTCTATATTTAGTTATATGTATTTAAAAATTATAAAATTCCTAAATTTCTAAATTGTGTATTTCTATATGGTTTTTCCCTATTTCCACTGTTCAATGCAATATGAATAATAAATATTATTTATTCGATTCCTATTTATTCATGTTTATATTATTGTGTTAAATATATGTATTATTAAAAAAAGTTTTTGATATTTCATTTTTTTTCTTATTTATATATCTTTCCTAATATGAGAGAGTCTTTTGCATGAATAAGGAGAGTCTCTAACATTAAAATCACTATTCTACAATAAATTGGTCAAATGATCATGATGGGAAAATATATAACTAGGAAAAACACGTTGGTGACATGCTGAACATGAACCAGTATGAATGTGAAAATTCTAATAAGTCCATTTGGTTCCCCTCTTTACTAATTTCGGTAGACATGAAACAAACTCCACTAGTTAGTTCTCCAGAAATCTTTAAAAATCTTCCAAAAGATGTAGAGTACCTCAACACATAAGAAAAACGAATCCTCCCTCATCGCATGTTCAATTGTCCATACAAATAATTGAAGTTTGGTATGTCAACTCTTTAGATGTAGACCCACAAGAGATTTTGTATCAGTCTACAATTGACAAAATATATATAGGATCAGTTAATAATCTAATATAATATTTCCAATTCCACCATAAGCTCGAGAAGAACAAAGAGATATACTTTTACTCATACGAGATGTTGAAAAAGAAGAAGGAAGGGAAGCATAATTATACACAGCCATTTAAATTTGACCTCTTAGAACTTTTGACATAATCTCATAAGAATATTGCACGCAAAGACTCACAGAGTTGGAAACCAACAAGGACATAAATATATACAATAAATCTAAATGGAATATTTCCAGGTAATCAACTAGAAGACACACAACAACAATAGAATCTACACTCAATTGCATGAAAAGTTTTTGAGGTTATTGTATAAAGGGTAGAAAAGAAAAGAAGCATAGAAAATTAGAACAATTTCTAGAATAATGTATTAGGTTTGATGTCTTGCAGTTGCGTGGACATGGAGAATATGTATTCATTGAAACAAAACTATAGAAAATAATGGTAGTTTAGAAAAAAACAACAACATAAAAAATGGATTCCAGACAAGCTCAACGTAGAAAGGCGCTTATCATAGCCATACGACCAAGGATATTCGACTGAACTAAATAGGAAAAAATAAAAATTGAACATCGATTTGACTTGTGATTTAACCCGTGTTACTACGATAATAAGTATAGAAGATAATGATTTTCAAGATAGAAAACGCTCCAAGCAGATTGATAGTGATGATGTTTCATCCAAGTATTCTAGGTTTGATGACATATTAAATTGCCTAGTAACAACATTCAATAGAGAGAACAACACGACATGGAGATTTCTTTGGAATGTTATAACTATGAAATAGGAAAACATAATATAAACATTCCAATAAGAATTAATGATCCACCTTTTCCAATCCAACAATTAGTACATAAGTCGGTCGACCACATGTTATATGCCTACAATTAAGCTCATCACCATAGTTATAACTTAATTATTAGGTTGATAGAATATATCTAAACCCCATGGAATATGTTGGAAATTTCATAGTAATAATGGCATATTTCTCTACTAAAATTTTCCACTAAGGTTTTTTTTGTGTTGTTGAGCAATTTTTTTTATAAATAACCACAATATAATTTGTAATAAAGTTATTATTTAGTTAATTTTTGTTTTTTTTAATATATTAAATTTGATTGGAATAATGTGTTACCCATTTTTATGGTTATCATGGATTTAATTTTATTTGTAGTTTGATTAATTTAATTTATATGGCTTCCCTCTTAATTTAATGTTAATATTTTCTTCTAACTTAAATTGGAAAAAAAATCCAAAATAGATATTCCCATAATTATGTTGATAGTAAGAATAGATCTTCCACAGTTATAATTTAGTTATTAGGTTAATCGTAGATATTTAAACCCCATGGAAATTGTTGGAATATTCATGGTAATATTTACATATAATTGATAAGATGTCTTTCCAAGTTAGGTATAATGCATTAATTAAATTATCTCAAATTAATTAATTTAATAAAATGGCATATCAACACATCATATTGGGAATGTGGTATTTCTAAGCCATGGTAATGTAAGAAGAAATGTTTCGAATTAAAAGATTTCCATAATAATAGTGGGGGGAATCTACACTGATAAACATATTTTTATATATTATATAACTCCAGTAATAATAATAATAAATAATATATAGTTTAGGTAACTTTTATGAATTTTTTAATCTAGTTAATGCAATATGTATAATGGGGTTAGTGTTTTGATACTTATCATAGATTGATGGATATAGAAATTTTCAATCCATTTAATTATATGGTCACAATAGTTATAGTAAAACCAGTGAATCATTTATAGGTCAAAAATATTCTATATATAGTGTATTAAAATTAATGTTGAAACCATTTTTTAATTAAATTGAAAAGGAATAGATATTCACAACTAAATTTTAAATAAATCCTAACCTTCTATTAATGACTAATATTAAAAATATCAATTATTGATTATTTAATCTCTAGCATCAACCTATTGATTATTGATAATTAAATTAAAATTCTATAAATCCTATTATAAGGTATACACACTATTAGCATAACATAATTAAGGAATCATAAATATGTTTATTTATTTATATGTATTTCAGATGTGTAAATTATGTATTCTCATTTTTCTTTAATCACTAATATTTATATTAATATACATAAATATATGTATTTGTAATATGATTTTTTATTATATTTTTTGTTCTATTTTGTTTTTGTTTTAATTTTGTCTAATCAATTCTAAGTTAAATTTTGAGGCTTTGTATTGAAATCTAAGGTGTTGTTGAGCTCAATTGTAGTAAAGTTCACTATATGTAATGAGATATGTTTCTATCAAATTTATGCAAATCTCAAATGCATTCAAATTTATTTCTTTAGGAATGGAATTTAAAGGATACAAACCAAAATATATTGAAACCATTATTCAACTATTTATGCTTTATCTAACCTTAGTATTCACGAAAATCCCTTGTTGAATGAATGTGACATATGCAAGACACCTTCCATGTGATTTGGAAGCGAATGGTAATACAATATAAAAATATATTTTTATATATTATTGAAAAATTAAAAAACATATTTTAGGAAAAACATTAAAGTAAATCGAAATATAATAAAATAGATATACACTGAATGGGAAAGGTAATACTTTTGATTAACAAGGATATAATTGTTCAACATTACACCTTGTTGAGGATAGGTAACACCTACATCACCTCCTATTGAAATTCTTCCACTAAAGATGATCATATTTTTATTATATATGTGCAATGACAAATTCCTTAGTTCTCCTTCTTATCAAAAGAAGCCATGAAGGTGAGATAAACATGGACATGAATAAAAAATTTATTGAAATAAAAGAAGAGTACAATGTTTCTTTGACTACATTATGATATAATTACATTTATGCATCCTAAATTGTCTTTCATCATTTGAAAGAAAAAAGTTTCATGAAATGTACACGCCCTTAGCATTCAAGACTTTCATCAGTACTATGTCACAAAGCCTCACAACATGCAAACATTAAGTGACCCACAAATTTATTCCTTGTCAATTATTCCCGATATGTTTGTTTTATTCAAGAATGTCTCATGTTATCTTCTCTTTTAATCACTTAATTCTTTTGTATATTTTGCACAACTATGACATGTTTTTTCTTTCTTCTCAAAGGGTTCTATCTAGTAGCAAAACTTTCAAGGATGGAAATTTATTTTAAAGCTTATAAACCTTGCCTAACATTAGTACTCCCTAATATCCATAATTTTAAATGTTTAATGATATTTTCATAAAAATATTGAGAGTTCTAATTATTTTTAAGTTAAAATAATTTTAAAGTATAAAATTTGAGCAAATAAATTAAAAAAAAATGTCAAAATTGACAACTATTTTTTTATTTTTATTTTTGAAACCCTGCAATATTACCCCCAATAAATTTCTCTACTACTTGGAAAATTATTAGGCTTATTTACATTGAAACATTGCTTATTCTACCCAGAGCTCATAGACTATCCGTCAATATTATCTCATTTTTCACTTTACTTAGTCATGCCCCTTCCTCGTCAAGGGTGATTTAACTCCCAGAGGATGATAAATCAACACGTTTATTTTGTTATACCTAACCACTTTAAACATTAAATGTGTTAATTAAGTACCGTACTAAGTATATGTGGGATTTTCGACTTTCTTGTTTATATGGGTTTATAGCTATGCATAATCATTTTCCACTTGCTCCTTGTTCACAATCACTAGCAAGGCCCCTTCATTCATGTAGAAAATTTGGACATATATATTTTGGTTTGTGCAGTCCTATGCATTTTAATTATGATAATGAAAATAAATGTACGAAAGATTTTGTTGATGATTACACTGGAATGTGTTGTGTGTACTTACTAGAAAGTAAATCTCAAGCTTTCAAAACATTTAGGGATTTTCATGTATGGATTGGATATGAATCATAATCATACATTGGCTCTCTTCATACCATTAATGGAATATAATGTAATCTAATGAATATGAAAAATATATATGCAAGCACAGGATTCAACATCAGAATATAGTTCCATACAATTCTCAACAAAACTACGTAGTTGAAAGAATGCATATTACTCTATTGAATATAGTTCTCTCAATGAGGTTTCTCAAAAATAGAACATTGATGTTTTGGGATTATGTGATTCTATGTGCAATGTATGTGAAAAGCTTATGTCCCTCTGACACTCTTAGAAGAAGAGTCCTTGTAAAATGTGGTATGGATGAAATCCTTCGGAAAGACATCACAATGTCTTTGGTTCCTCTACATTCACTTATGTTTGTTATAGTATAGCCGTTCTTGCATATTGGGTATATTATTGTAAGTTTTTACTTCTTACTTTGTGGTTGTGATGTATCATAAGTTGGTTATGGTTTCCTCGAAGGATTTCAGGGTAATTTCTGCTTTTCTCAATGACTTCAAAATGAACTACCCTTCATACATTGAGTTACTTCCAATATTGTACAATATTTCTAGAATTTTCACTCTATGATTAAACCATAACTTGATTTTCATCTCAATATATTTTTTCATTATACAAGCATATATGTACATTACTAATGTTATTCCGTTATAACAAAGCATCAAATTGAAGCATGTCATCTATATTACTAAGGTTAGACTCTAGTTATCTCAAAACGTTCTATAATGTTCTTTCCCTAATTAGTTTAAAGTGATTCCAATTCAAACAAATGAATTCCTTTCTTATGTGTATAGGTTAGCATATGACCAACTTGGGTTATCTTGTGACATTGTTTTGGGGTCAAAATTCATGCAAGTTTTTCCGCCTATGCGTTAGCCTTCAAGTACTTATCAAATGCTTCCTCTTTACAGGGTTTCGATGTCAGTTTCCATTTTCATTTGATTGTGGCTGGAAGGAAATTTGATGTTGTTTGAGTTTAAACAAAACCCTTATATAGCTAGTTCTTTTTCCAAAATGCATAACACTGAAAAAATTCATGTATATCGATTTCAATTCAACGGATTTACCCTCTCTTCGTTAATGAAAATATTTAATTATGATAAAATAGTTTTAATTGTCTTATGGCCCCAATAGTGTAAATATTTCTTCTTATTCATAAGGAAAATTTATACAATATATTTACTTCTTACTATGTTTAATGAAGTGATTACATCAAAAGTCTATAATACTATAATATTTTTTCTATTTTTATTATATGAGTAGACATTAGATATTCATGTCAACTCTATACGATTATGAAAAATAATAATTACTCAAAATATTTGGAATACCAAAATAATAAACAAAGCCATATATGATTCCTAATATCGTATGTTTCTCAAGTAAACATAAAAGAAGAAGAGCATAAGGCTTCTTATTCAAGAAACAACATTAAATTTAACACAACGCTTTTTAAATCAATGATAATTCAATGAAACCAATCATTCCAAAAAAAAAATTTCATTGAACAATAAAACTAGAACTATAATTTTTTAACGGGAAAACAAAAGGTTTTAAAAAAATAAACTCAAAATTTTGATCTTGTTGAATGCTTCAAATTCTTGGCCAAGATATCAGATCTAAGCATAAAGGGAATTGCATGTACTTGAACGACTATATTTGTGAATAAAGGAAATATTTCTAAATGAATTACTTATCATTTAATAGTAGGATATCATTTATGTGAAGAGATATGTTCTGGATTCATGAAATTGTAGCTTTCATTTCCAACAGTGGAGAGGAGAGTGACAATTTAATATTTGAATATAAGACATCAAT
>APFE030424604.1:0-23080 GCA_000404065.3 Pinus taeda
TAATCACTGATATGCCATCATGTAATGTATATCCAATCCCCATCATCCAGCTACTGCATATTAAACCTGCAACTGTGAATGGCAACTTATATTGCTTGCACTAATCTAGAGACTTATTCATTCTGAAATATGAAAATTGAAAATCGCTAAAGTGAAACAACTTACACTGTAAGTGGAAATAAGCATAAGAGTGCCTAATTGATGGGCTATGGAGTCAATTATTTAATCCCTTCGAAGTCATTGTACTCAACCAAACCAAACTTAATATTGTAATCTTGAAATATAACTGAAACAATTGTAGATCTATTGCACCTTGAATCTGAAATATATCTGAAACAATTGTAGCACACTGAATTTGAAAGTAGCTAATCAATCCCACACCTCTAGCTAACTGAACTGGAAAATTTTACACTTTTAGGTGTAATCGTCTTTCCAATGCAGCCAAGTTCGGAGTGGATTTATTGACAAACTACGTTGCCAGTAGCTGAAAACCTGAGGAATATATACAATATGAACAAAAAATCACATGGAAAACATATACTCACAGGTGTACATTAAAAGTTGCATTCTCTATAGACATTTTAGATTTCTGACAATGGCTGAGAGGAAAAGACATATACTATTAATTACAAGTATCAATGAACCTTGCATAGTGGTAAATGCAACTGAAGTTTTGAAATAGTGGGATCGGTTTCCTAGTGGAATCGCCATATGACAAAGTGGAGTCGCCAAGTGAAAGAAATGCAACCAATAATAAATTCCTACTCCTTGTTCACCAGCAAGGAATAGATCTAATATTTATCGTCCCCGGAGAAAGATATCTTTGTTACTTTGCTCCCCGGCAATGACGCCATATGTTGTACCTGTTTCCCATAGGTAGTCCTTGGCTGCAAAAGACTACACTAGGAAACCAACTCAACTAGCCTTTAGGTACAAGTTGGCCCTTGAACTAGAGGGGGCTCCATCAGTTGTTACGGGGCTTTATTTAACGTTGTTCACCTATCACTAAGCATCAAACGTTGAAGCACAATGGACAAATTTATGGTTTTAATTGGGGGTTGTTGGCGATCAATGATAATCCCTAATCATGATTAAAGGCCTCTCTCACAAGGTCCCTCTAAAAGTATCAGCTTCCAACCTGACAGAATGACTTACCTTTTTCAAGAATTATGGTAGAAGAATGTAAGGGGATTTGTAATAATTGAGCAAAATTCAAAGGCATCTATAATTGAATGCATTTTATTTCATGTTCATGAAACAATTGAATAAATTAGTTGTAGTGTATACGCCATGTAAATCTAAATATGCAATGAAGATACTGTAATTAAATAGTACATGTTACCTTAAAAAAACATACCAAATCTAAATTAAAAATATGAATATAATGAAGCTTTGAATAACATATAAATGTTTTATTCCACTTTAAATTGCTTTCCTGCTAAATTCAAATGACTCTAATTCTGGATAATTTAATAAATCAGTTATCCTGAATCTGCCATTTAAATATTAATATGCATGAAGATAGTGTGATTGAATACATGTTAGGTAAAAAAAATGCCAGATCTGAATTAAAAAATATGAATATAATGAAGCTTTCAGTAACATATAAATGTTTTATTCTACATTAAATTGCTTTCGGGCAAAATTCAAACACATCTATCTATAACTACACTTATTTTATTTGGCACTGAATTAGGTTCATGCCAAATGTCAAACACATAGATGTTGATGCTCCCACTGCTGGATATATTCCATTTATTTCATAGATGTACTACTGTGAGTCAGTCAAACAAATTTATGTGTTTGGCAATGGATTTGGATTTAGAGTAGAGAGCAAAGCAGATCAAACAATAATTAAACAATCAGAGGCATTGCTAATGCCACTGTTGTCTCCTGAGGAATCATCCTTGTATGCCCCATAGATATAATATACTCTAAAATACGTTTGACTCATACAAGACAAAAAAAAAAACCTAGAACCATTTCTGCCATTGCACACACCTTCATCAGACATGTAGGTTTCCTTACACACAGCTCCTTCAGACATTGCTTCATTAGACACAACTTCCATATGCATGGGTTCTTTAATATACATTCTTTCTATAGACCTAGGTTCATCACAGTTAATCTTTATCCATTTCCTAGGGCTAAGAATCCTGACATGCACAAGGAACAGAAGATAAAAGCCAGGAGGAGCCAAGGCTGCATTACGTGGAACAATAATAGTAGTCTCATATATCACATCAAAAATTTTCACAACCTCAATGATATCTAGTCTGAGTAGCCTCTGACTCATGGAATAACTTTGTGTAGTAAAATTAGATGGTGCCAGAATTGTAACATAAATTGTTTCTTTTTGTTGACCCACCAATATTTGCATGTAAAATCTCATGGTGAAGGTACGACCATAGCCCATGGCAAACAACCAAGACGTGATTAAGGGCCGATGCACATCATTCTCAGGTACGAGTTAGGGTGGACAAAACGCCTCAAAGCTAAGGTCCGTGGGATACAACACACCCCTGAATTTGTCGATATTATTGTCGCCCACAAGAATGCAGCCATCAGGGAGCATATGGCAACTAGGATGGTAGAGACTAGGAGTGGCCAAGGGAGTGAGAACCTCAAACTGAAGTTTCTCGGGACTTGATGGCTTGTAAATAAGATGATAAAGAATGGTTTCCTAGGCACCAGAGCCCTTGGAAGCACTATTGGTAATTAACACGTCGCCAATTGGGAGAAGAAGCATGTCCCCCATTACCATTACCATTACTGTGGGGCGCATGGGCATGGTTTCCATCTGCTAATGTGGATCAGGATCCGTGAATCTCAAAGTTCCACAAGTGTTGGTTCTTGAATTCCATTGTATCACTTCCCTACATGAAAACTCAGATATGGTGCTACAGATCAGCACTTCAGTGTCACTAGCTCCTGGATCCAGTGGGAGGAGAACGAAGGATGTAGAGGTTTGGACATAGTTGCTGGAGTAGATGGGCATGTCTAGGTAATGCCGCACCACAATCTTGTTGACATGGTCAGACATAATTGATTTTCTGTTGGCGAAAATGAACAGATTGTTGTCAAGCCCAAGGTTGACTAACAGATAAATAATATTATTCTCGTTCAAATCTATCAATTCCTGGAGGGAAGGGAACCCTTGAAGTATACATGATGATCATACTCAGTTCTAATAAAGTTTTGCCTCACCATGAAGGAGTCAAAATTCTTGTACCATTGCCTGGGAGACTGCCTTAGGCCATACAATGATTTCCCGAGCTTGCAAACTAATCTTCGGCTGCGACCTTGTACAAAAACTTATGGCTATTCCACATATATCCCTTCATCCAAATCACCTTGTAGAAAAGTTGTTTTAACATATAACTATTCTAACTCAAGGTCGAGTAATGCAGTTAATGCCAACACAGTACGGATATAAACAAGTTTTACAACTAGTGAAAAAATCTCATGAAAGTCAATGCCTTCAACCTGAGAATACCCTTTTGTGACTAGCCTTGCCTTATATCTTTTGAGACTTACATCAACTTTCCATTTCAATTTGAAGACCCATTTGCATCCAACAAAACTTCTCCCTTTAGGAAGTTCTATAAGATCTTAAGTATTGTTCTTGGCTAAGGAATCCATTTATTCTTTCATAACCATTTTCCATTTTCCATCATCCATATCATCCACTGCTTCCTAATAACAAGAAGTTTCCCCATCTTTAGTAATCATTGCAAAATATGAATCAAAATCTTCATACCTTTCACGTGTTTTTCTTTCCCTTGTAGACCTTCTCAGAGTGACTAATTATTGAACTGGTTATGAAACTTCAATAGTTTAATTGGAATCTTCTTCACCATTCCATCCAGAAGTATCTCATTCCTTTCGACTTTTTGAAAAAGGTCTAGCCTCCAGCTGAATTTGTTGATTTGGCAATACTTGTTCCTATTCAATTTTTTCAACATCTGATTTTAAAAGAGAATATTCATCATATGTTATATATCTACTAATGACTATCTTCATTGAAGTAGGATCCCACAACCTGTATCCTTTCACCGCATAGTCATACCGAACAAAGACATAACATTTCGATTTTTGATCTAACTATGAATGTTGATTTTTAGGAATAAGAGCATAGGCATCACAACCAAAAATCCTTAAATGTGAATAGTCCTAAGACTAGCCCAACCAAACTTCTTTAGGAATTTTACAATTAATTGCAACTAAAGGTGATCTGTTAACTAAATAACAAGCAATAGATACTGCTTCTACCCACAACTCCTTTTATAGGTTATAATTGTTGATCATGCACCTGTCTCTTTCCATAAAATTTTGATTCATACGCTCATCAACGTCATTTTGTTGAGGAGTATAAACACCTGTTTTATGTCTAACAATTCCTTCATCCTTACAATATTGTTCAAATTATAAAGAAGTAAATTCACCACCATTGTCAGTTATCAAACATTTAATTGATTTACTAGTTTTCTTTCCCACCATTGCTTTAAATTATTTAAAAGCCTTAAATACATCAAATTTCCTTTTCAACATATAGACCCAAACTTTATGGGAGAAATCATTAATAAATGTTAAGAAATATAAAGCACCTCCATAAGATATAATAGGAGATGGTCCCGACAGATCAGAATGAATATAGTCCAAAATTTCTTTACTATTATGACTTCTCGTTTTAAACCTATGTTTACATTGTTTTCCATACACATAATGTTTACAAAAATCCAACTTCAAGGATTTCAAATGAGGAAGCAATTTACAGTTCATCAGTACCTGAAGACCTTTCTCGCTCATGTAACCCAATCATTGATGTCATAGGCAAGTACCTTCTTCTTCTTTCTCTAACACAGTCACTTCTCACTGAGATGAGCACTTCCTTTGAGTTTGTAAAGATTTCCAACCTTTTTTTCCTTCATAATGACCAGGGCACCTTTTGAGACCTTCAACACTTCATTCTGACTTGTGAACTTGTAAACATCCAATTCCAACACTCCAAAAGAGATCAATTTTTTCTTAAATTTAGGTACATGTCTAACAATAGTTAATGTTCTAATTTTATTATCATACATTTTAATCCTGATATTTCCCATCCCAATAGTTTGAAAAGATACATTATTACCCATAAACTCAGAACTACCATTCACAACTTCATATGATGTGAACCAAATTTTCTGCGAACTCATGTGATGAGAAGCACCAGATTCTAACAACCAATTTTCAAATTTATAAGAGGCATTACCTATAGGTAAAGTTTCATCTACCATACTTAATTAATCAGTAGATTAAACGTCATCAATCATACCTGAATCAAATTGATTTGCTTCCTTCTCTATGTTTTTAGACTCCTTTCATTTCCAATAGTCTTTGTTGAGGTGTCCAATTTTGTTGCAGTACCAACATTTTGCCTTACAGTTTTTACCCTTTCATTTAGATCTAGAAGAGCCCATTGATTTCTCCCCTCTTTATTTTGACCTTCCTCTCGCTACCATGTCTTCTGATGCAAAGGTTTCAATACTAGATTTCCTTTGTACTTCTTTAGATAATAGAGCTCCGGCAACTTATTCAAATTTCAAAGAATCAAAAGGGCTCAAATTGCTTGAAGTTATGAAGTGGTCCCATGACTCGAGCAGAGAACACAATAAGGTTATAGCTTTGTCTTCTTCCTGAATTTTAACTTCCATATCTAACAAATGGAAAATAGTTGTAATAAAAACATTTAAATGTTCTACAACTTTTGCACCCTGCTTCATCCAAAGATTTACAATTACCTTTTTAGATAAATTTTGTTAGTTAATGATTTGGTGATATATAATGTTTACAGTTTTCCCCACAAACTTGTAGTTGTACTCTCTACAACGATGTTGAAGAGAACTTCATCTATGAGGCATAACCTGATGGTACTGAGAGCTCAGTCATCTAACTCCTCCCAGTCTAAGTCTTTCATGCTAGTAGGTTTTTTCTTCACCCCTTCTAATGCTTTGTGCAACCTTTATTGCACAAAAAAATCCCTAACTTTTAGTTTCCATAAAACAAAGTTGTTCTTGCCATTGAATTACTCCACCTCGAACTTTTCATTTGTCATTTTTCCCATTTCTTTCTTAGAGTTAATAAAATTTTATTTCTAGATGTTCTTTCTAGAGTTTATTAGTTCACTTTCTTCTTTTAACTACGATTTTTCTAAATTTAATTTCCTTTGGTTTCTTACAAAAAAAAAAACTTATTTTGTTCACTTTTAATAATTTCTAGAACTTCCACAAACAACTTCAAACCCTATTCCATTTTTTTATATCATTTTTGTTCAGAATCTTAGAGGGGAAAAAAAATCATTTTTAGAAAAGCCTACTGATCTTCCTCAACCTTAGTTCAAAATTTCCCTACTCCAAATTAAGAAAAATAAAATCTTTGCTTGTGCTATAAAAAAAATTACCCAGATTTATTTAAAAAAACAACTCAGCTTTTTGTTTTTCTTCTTCTCTCTATTGTGACAGGGGGATCTCTGCTCTTTTCTTCCTCGACAAGGGGCTCTCTACTCTTTTCTACTTTGACTAGGGGCTCTTTGTTATTTTCTGCTTCACCTAATGCTACCCAGACTTCTTAAAAAAAGAGATAGACTTCAAACAGTCAAACAATGTCTCCTTTTTTAAAATAATTGACCCTCACAATGTCAATCCTCAATGTGACCTCCATTGAATGAACTACACGCACATATTTTCTTTCGGCTGCAATGAATTTTCTAGTAGTAGCAACAGACTTCTAAAGACTCTGGCCTTCCTTTCTTAGCGACAACAACAACGACTTCATTTCTCGGTGGCAACAATAGGTGCAACTCTTCTCATTCAATAGAATGAGCGGGTTTCCTCATGGGTTTCCTATCCTTTACTGGTGGCTCTTCCTCTTCATCCACAACAGTGGAATGCAGTGAATGTTCTAGTGGGTTTCCTTTCTTAGAGGCACTGTGCATTCAAACCAATGACACTATGTGTTCCTCCCCTTTGAGCAATAGAAACGACGAGCTTCCTCCTTCGGTGGCAGGGTTTCTAGCTTTTGTGCATTCTTCCACAACAAGCTTCCTTTTTCCTTCACAATGATGACTTACAAACATGGTAGGGGCCTCACCTTTCAACTCAAGCTCTGATACCAATTGTTGGGTTTGAAAAAGTTATTCAACATTCAAATGCACACGGCAAGAAATGCATAAAAATTAACAATTTTAATCACACATTAACATAG
This sequence comes from Pinus taeda, assembly GCA_000404065.3. Classification (NCBI taxonomy): domain Eukaryota; kingdom Viridiplantae; phylum Streptophyta; class Pinopsida; order Pinales; family Pinaceae; genus Pinus; species Pinus taeda. The sequence goes on from APFE030424604.1 coordinate 7,246, forward strand.
GATTTTTTACGTGGTAAAACCTTGACAATGTGTCAAGGAGACCTCCATGGGACAAGGGATTGGAAACTTCTTTTAATCAATAATGAATCTCCATCATCCAAGCCTCTCAGGCCATCCTAATTAATATGGGATTTCCTCTATTACATAAATCCTTCTCGTTATGAATCCTGTTACAAAACTATCTGATATTAATTAACAAATTTTACCCATAATTTCATTTTGTTGACATATTTCAACAAATAAGCTAATGACCTAAGACTTGAAAATTTTTGGAGAAAGTGAAAGTCTATGCCCTTAAAAATTGTTAGCGAGTGCTTTTAAGTGACATGTTTTTCCACAGATTAACAATAATAAATCAATTGATATTTCCACCTAGTAATCAAACTTCTTACGAATCAAAAACTAAATTATTAATTTACCACCCTAAAAATAATACTACCTTAAATTAGAACTTGGAAAACTTATCTTTACCCATAATTCATGGTTCATATTTCCATATATACATAACAATTTTTTTATATGGCCAAAACTCCAATATATATACATGCAGGACTTATTTGAAAGGAATTTTCATTTATTTTCATTTTTAATTTCTCTTAAACCAAAATCTAAATCCAAGAATATATTCATTGATATTTTATATGCATTCCACTTTTGGGGTTGTAGTATCTACTGAGAATTGTGGAGGAATATAAAACAAATCATAAATGAGTTTATAACCTGGAATCTCAATATTAAAGGTAATAGTCCCTATCCAATCCTATTGAATAAAAAAACATTTCTCCCATTGAAAGCATGGTTAGAACTAGGTATCTTATATATAAGAAGAAGTTCAACCACATGGAAGCCAAGAAGTTTCATAAAATTTCTTCTAAATCTAGTAAAAACCCCCACTTTCAACTCATTTAGCGAGGATGGCATAAGGATGTCTAATCCTAGCTACAACATTAAGGGATAAAGTAGGATACCATTTCACATAATAAGGATAATATTTAATGTATGATTACGTCAAAATTTAGGAAAAATGTGGGCTGATAAAGATTTAGAGGGAAAAAGGAAAGTAAGATATTATAAGGATGTGATCAACCTTAATGTCAAAAATATAAAATATTTCTCTAAGAACCTCATATTTCCCACCCATATATTGGGAGGGCCATGTGCATGACTGACACACCCTATTTCTCCATCAGAACCTTCCATTTCCCACGTTTGCCTTTCGATTGCGCCACAATGGGCACTGTAATGACAAAAATAAAAAACAATCCCCACACCATTACACTCTTTATTGATAAACATTCTATCATTATAAAATATTAATTGGCGGTCACCTTGAAGCTCGTGTCTCAATTCACGATACAATGTGTGTGTATATACCAAATGAAACAATGCGATAACTCTTCTCTTCTTTCTCAATATAATAATGTAACAATTGAGCTCAATCCTCATGAGACATCGACTTTATAACCTTGCCAAAATACCATTGATTTAACCAATTGACCAAGTTTCATTAGCTGTCACCTTGCAAAAATAGAGATTAATTTTTTCAATGATTATTAATAAAAAATATTATATTAATATATAAAAATAGAACATTTTAATTAAAATAAATATCATTTTTTTATATAAAACAAATTCAATATCAATCTGTATTTTAATTTAATTATTAATTACATATTAATATTATAGTTAATTATTTTATTACCGAATTAACAATTTTTCCATATATAAAGATGATGGGCTTTTGTTTCTTTACTATAACCTTTATTTATTTATTTTATTTATTACGACAATTGCATGTCCACCCTACTATATTATAAAGTAATTTTTTATTTTCTTGATGAAAACATAATAACTATTACTTGTCTAACATTACATTAAGTAAATTTGTGTATGCATTTACTTCTCTAATGTATAAGTCTATTGAATTAATTTTTTGATAAAATTTTAAAATTATAAGTTGGGTAATATTTATTGTGTACTTAGAAATTATTAAGTTATCACAATGGATATAACTTAAATAATGACCACAAAGTATATTGACTTTCTAGGAATTATTGACGAGGTTGTAATTGAGTTTTGCCTTAGTATTTATTGTGTCCATAGAATTAAAACTATAACTTAAACAATCATCACGTAGCATATTGATTTTCTGGGAATTATTGACTATGTTGTAATTGAGATTTTGGCTAATATTTATTGTTTCCAAAGAATAAAATCTAAATATTATTAAAGAATAGAAGATCACCTTAGAGATAACTTAAATGATGACCACAAAGCATAGTTTTGGGCTTGGATTCAAAACTAATATAGGATTATGGCTAAGAACTCATTTTTATTTGATATAAATAAATAATCTAATGACATAACACCCGAAAACATTGGGAGAAAGTGAAATTGTATGCCCTTAATAATTGTTAGCTAGTGCTTTTAAGTTACAAGTTTTTTCTTAAATTAACGATAATAAATCAATCAATATTTGTACATAGTAATCAAACTTCTTACTAATAACAAACTAAATTATAATTGATAAAATAAGAAGAGGTTCAACCACATCTAAACCAAGGGGTTTCATAAAATTTCTTCTAACTCTAGTAAAAACCCCCAATTTCAACTCATTTAGCGAGGATGGCATAAGGATATTTGATCGTGGCTACAATATTGGGGGATAAAGTAGGAGACCATTTCACATAATAAGGACAATATTTAATGTATTATTACATCGAAATTTAAGGGAAAATGTGGGGTGATAAAGATTTAGAGGGAAAAAGGAAATTAAGATATTATAAGGACGTGATCAACCCTAATCTCAAAAATAAAAGAATATCTCTCCTTGTCTTAAGTAATGTTTAGAAAAAATAAGCATTGATAAAATAAGAATAAATTCTCATGACCTTCATACTGAACATAAGCATTGGTCAATTACCAAATTTACACCATGGGATGAAATGCGCAGGGTGTAAAAACATATAAAGATTATTCTTGTCTAATTCCATAAGTTGTTGAAGAAACGAAAACTGGTAGATTGATTCACCTTGGTTCTTTAGGACGAACTTGTATTTGAATTACTTCCTCCCGCTAATGAAAATGATTATTTCATTAGGCATAATGAGTTTTGAGGCATATCCTCACCTCTTTGCTAGCCCTGTTGGGAATTCAATCCAATTGCAGAAATCATAGGGGATGAATACCCTGACCACCCATTGATGTCAGTCCCCATCATACATAAAATCATATCCTTGAAAAAATATTGTTAATCTAACCAAGTTTCATTCGCCACCTCCCTTCAACAAAATTTGCTTTCACTTCTATTAGTTTATAAACTACATTAAAAAATATTTAAATAATTTAATAGTTGAAAATCATATAACATTTTTTCCTTCAATCTTTGGGAGTGAGGGATTTGTATATTACCCATATAGAGTTAGGGTTTAGTAAATCAATTATTTATGGAAAAAAAGTTAGTAGTTAAAAATTAACAGATTAAGAATTAAAGTGATAACCAATAACAATTTTGGTACATTTGTGTTAGTATGGATTATGGTTTAATAGATTGATATTTTTAAATTGAAAATTAGAGTTTAAACTGTCGCCGCTAGTTGATGACTATGATTTTCCTGTCAGGTAAATCATGATTGGTGGTGTACCATTTCTTTTTTGGCAGCCCCACTCGGATTTTGGTCCAATCACAAAAACAGGTGGGACCAAATACCTTGACTGTCTAATCTTCCTTGATGAAACCACCATCTGGCTCAAGCACCTGTCAGGTGCCATCACGCTAGAATAACACCACATTTCCATCTGAAGTTTAAGGAAGTAGACCTGATTCTGTGAAAATCATACTCCACATACCCAGTAGAATGAGCCCAACAATACTTCTTTAGAAATTGATCAATTTGGCATTTCCCAAATTGTAAAGATATGTTAGATGGGTCGAAATTATTAGAAATGAAGATGATTATGTTATTGTTGGGTAAGAGGGCCATTTACATCGCTCACACACCCAAGTTCTCCATTAGAACCTCCCATTTCCCACTTTTTCCTTCTGTTTCTCCCACCTCAGACTATGAAATGAAAAAAAGCAAGAAAAATGCCCACACCATTAGGAAAACCACCATGCACATTCCTTATTCGGGTTTCAAAAAACCCAAACATTCCATCATTGTGAAATATTGGTGACGATCAAGTTGAAACTTGTGTCTCAATTCATAATGCGATTTTTGTATTTATCTAATGTAACAATGTGAGCTCTTCGCTTCTTTCTCTTTGTTTCGAAAAATTGAGTTTTGTCCTCATAATACATCAAATTTATTATTATTATAAAATACCGTTAATTTTACTAATTTTTATTTTGCGCCACCCTCCAAACAATTTTGCATTCACCTCCCATAATTTATAAAAGATATATTAAAAGGTTTAATAATATAATAATTGAAAATAATATTAATGAGTGAATAAAAATATATTAAAATACATTTAAATGATATAATAGTTGAAAATAATATTAATGAGTAAAAAAAAAATATATTAAAATACATTTAAATCATATAATAGTTGAAAATAATATTAATGAGTAAAAAATAAATGAAATATATAATAAGGAAAAAAATATACAAATATTTTTATTGCTTTTAAAATATTAGATATCCATCATTTCAATATTGAAAAGTAGATATTCTTTGTAAATTTTAATATCGTATATAAAATAAAGAAACATTTATATTCATAAAAAGTTTTATAACTACTTAAAAATCTACTATCTTGGAAGATTTTAAAAAAACATATTTTTTTTTTAATTTGTTACATAACCTTTTTTTATTTTAATTAATTAATTTTTTATTTATTATATATAAAAAAAATTAATAATTTTAATATTTGTTATTTTATTTTATTTATTACTATAATTTCATGCTTACTTTACTATACCGTAAAGTAATTTGGAACTTGTTTGATAAAAATATAGTAATTTGGTCATATTCTCTTTTAAATGCAATTTTATATGCATCCTTGAAGTAAAAGATCTAGATCAAGTTTGGTATCAGAGCAAGTTATTGATGTGAGTTGCATGGGTAAATGCTAACCAATAACAAGCTCCAAAGAGGTGAAATAAAACTCAAATCCTTTGATCTTGAAGAAGGGTGTGGAACATAAATATGGAAAATGGCAGATGAGGAGGCTCAAATGGAGGAAGAGCAAAATTATTGCAAGATCTTCTTCACTACAGTAGAGAAAGTGCACAAATTATTTGCAGAATATGAGAAATAAATAAAGCCTAAGAAGAAAGAGCCAGATGAACATGCCTCGGTAAATCAAGGAGAAGGAGGAGAGCATCCTAAACCTCCCTCTCCATATTCCAGTGAAAGTTATTCTTCTTCCTCTTCTCATCTTTCTAACAGGCATCATAGGAATGCATCCAAAAAACCATTTTTTAAGCTAGATGTAAAGTTTGATTTGCCCACATATAATGGAGAATGTAATGCAAAGAAGTTAAACAATTGGATTAGACAGGTTGAGGTATATTTTCAGATTCAACAAATTGAGGAAGATGAGGCTAAGATCCAATTAGCATCTCTTCGGCTAAGTGGCAACACTCTCATATCGTGGGAGAGAAAGTTGGAAAAACGTAGCAAAAACTTGAGTAATCTCCTTTCTTCTTTGTCATAATCTATATTTGCATTAAAAGGGAAATTCTATCCTTTAGGTTATCGATAAAAGGATTTAATGGAATGGTAATATTTGAGACAAGGAAAAGGTCAAAATGTACAAAGCTTCACAAAAGAGTTTAGAAAAAAAGCTTTAAATTTGGGCATTTCACTTGATTGACCAGAAATTGTTATTTAAGCCTACTACTATTGATGTGGCCAATTGAAGGTCATTTGCCTTGAAAGCAAGAGAAAGAATGACAAAGAGTATCATCCGAAGAAATCATGTTTCAAACCTCATAATGGAATCTTTAAAGGAAAAGGCAAGGGAAAGGACAAGAAGGAAACTACAACCAAGAAAGAAGAAGGAGCCAAGCCATCTTGCACACATTGCAAGAAGGAAGGCGATGATGATGAACATTCTTGGAAGTTTCTTTTAGAGTTGAAGTCAAATATATTTGGTGGAAAGTTGATCCAAGTGGATATTGGTGGCCACCGACCTATTCTACTTAGAACCCCACCACTGTCTCTTTTAGTTTTTCAGTTTCCTTAATTGTAGCATAGTTTAGAATTTTTGGCAGTTTTTTGGTCCTGAACTTCCGAAGCCATTTTGAGGCGCTAAACAATGCTTTTTGGGGATAACCAAGGCCAACATAAATATTTAGCCATGTTGGCCACTTGAAAGTTGTAATCATGAGATTGATGTTTCTAACGAGGTACTTTGCGTGTCAAACAAAGATTGTATGCCAAAGTTACAACCTTGGGAAGTTGATGTACCAATTTAGCCAAACATGGCCCAATGTTTTGGTGCTTTATCTCATAGGGTTAGGTTTTTGGATGTTTAGGGTTTTCCATTGTTTGTTAATAATAAATAAGCCTTTAAGACTCATTGTAACACATTTCAGAGGCATGTATCTACCACATCTATTCTCAAAGATAAGCTATCATCACTTGAGCTAGTCTTATTTCCATTTTGTTTGTAAGCATATTTCAGTGTTTGATATTATTGAAATGAAGTGTTATTTTCACTGCATCTTTGAATTTGTGGTTATATTTGTAATTTGTTGCATTCTAGTTTAAATTCGGATTAGTGGTATCAGAGCAGTCTACTATTTCTCTGTCTTTCTTTGCATGTCCCCAATGAGGTTGGGATATAAGGAGTTAGGGCTCAAACTGGTCGAACCTTTGCAAGACCAGCCTCGCAAATTCCAACGGCCTCCCATGGCAGAAGAGAAGAAAGAAGAGGGGCAGGATATCCTTTAAAACTCTTTATTGAAGAATCCCTCGAGTGACAGAGGAACACGATGATGGACAACTTTGCCCAAATCCTTCAGCGACTACCCAAGGGCGACACATCTCCTTTGAGAAACTACTCTGGAAACGCCACTCCCTTTAAGATACAAGTTAACTTTGACATCCCCATATTTGAGGGTCAAATAGATGCAGATGTCGTAGATAAATGGTTAAAACTGCTAGAAGGATATTTTTCTGTTCATGATTTTTCTAGCCAGGAAAATATTACTTTATCACTTCTCAACGTTTCCCCCCATGTCAAGGAATGGTGGGAAACCTACTGTGAGAAGAAGGACGAGAGTACACCCTCACTATTTTTGGTCACACCCGCTTGGAATTCATTCCAGGATGCCATCAAGGAGTAGTACTACCCTATAGGGAGCTAGGAGGACAAATACATAAAGTGGACCACACTGCAGCAACGAAGAGACCAAGACGTGTCAGATTTTACTAATGTTTTTAATACCCTTTGTACGAAAGTTGGTATCAAAGATTCTAAGAAATATTTGGTAGTCAAGTACCACGGTTGGCTACACATGCACATCCAGGATGAGATGGATTTCCTGGACATCTCCTCGCTTGATACAACGTACTGATACATTGTCAATATTGATCAGAAGTTTAAACAGAAAAAAACAAGAGTTTAGAAAAAAATTTATAACTATATAAAAATCTATTACTTATTTCCCATTTAAAATAGAGTTTAAAACAATTTATTTATTTTTTATTTTAAAATAATTATTAATTAAAAATATTATATTCATATATAAAATTATTAATTAAAATAAATATCAAATTTTTATTAAAAGAATCAATATCAATTTGTATTTTAATTATTAGTTATTAATTACATATTATTATAATTATTTTATTAATCAATTAATAACTTTCTCTTAGTTTTAACATTTATTATTTATTTTATTTATTACTATAATTGCATCATTACAATCTTCATGCTTACATCATTATAATCTTTCTTGATAAACATTCTATCATTGTAAACTATTAATCCGCAACTGTCACAGTGTTTCGCTAGTTCTTTCTCAATGACAAGGTCACAGTGTTTCGCTAGTTCTTTTGCAATGCAACAAGGTAACAATTGAATTTAATCATCATGAGACATTGCCTTTATAACTTTGCCAAAAGGTAACAATTGAATTCCATCTTCATGAGACATTGCTTTTATAGCTTTGCCAAAAGGTAACAATTGAATTGAGTCATCACGAGACATCGCCTTTATAACTTTGCCAAACTACCGTTAATTTGACCATTTGAACAAGTTTCATTTGTTGTTGCACGATAAAAAGTCATTGTTCACTTTTACTAATTTATATACTCGTATACAATCTGTTATTAAGAGATATTTATTTAAATAATATAATAGTTTAAAAATATATGATTTAAAATGATATCAATAAATAAATGATACATAGATATTTTTTTCATTGTTATTTCTAAATTATAATATCACACATTTATATTCATAAAATCTTTCATAACTATATAAAAATCTATCACTTTTCTCCCATTTAAAATAGAGTTTAAAAAAATTTATTTATTTTTTATTTTTAAAATGATTATTAATTAAAAATATTATATTCATATATAAAATTATTTATTTAAAATAAATATCAATTTTTTATAAAAAAGGTCAATATCAATTTGTATTTTAATTATTAATTACATATTATTATAATTCTTGTATTAATCCATTAATAACTTTTCTCTTAATTTTAACATTTATTATTTATTTATTTATTACTATAATTGCATGCTTACTCTACTATACTATAAAGTATTTTTTAATTTGTTTTATAAAAGCATAATAACTATTACTTGTGTAACATGGCATTAAGTAAATTTATTTATACATTTTTTTTCACTTATATATAACTCTTTTGAATTAATATTTTTGATAAAATTTAAAATTATAAATGAGATAATATTTATGGTGTACTTAGAATTAAAACTAAATATTATTAAGTTATCACATTAGGGATAACATAAATGATGACCACAAAGTATGTTGACTTTCTAGGAATTTTTAACTAGGTTGTAATTGAGTTTTAGGCTAGTATTTATTGTGTCCATAGAATGAAAGCTATAACTTAGATGATGACCAGAGAGTGTATTAGATTTATGTGAATTATTGACTAGGTTGTAATTGAGTTTTGAGCTAATATTTATTGTGTCCATAGAATTAAAGCTAAATATTATTAAAGAATAGAAGATCACCATGGAGGGAGAGGTTTGGATGTAGTTGATGGAGTAGGCGGGCATGTCTAGGTAATGCACACCATGCGCTTTTTGACATGGTCAAACATAATCAATTTTTCATTGGCAAAAATGAACAAATTGTCATGAGGCCCAAGGTGGACTAACTAATAAATAATATTGTTGCCATTCGAATCCATCAATTCTTGGAGGAAAGGGAAGTTGTATACCGATTCGCTTTGCTTCTTTGGATCAAACTCAGAGTTGAACTGCCTTCAGATTCTGATTCCACCCCTACAGAAATTGAAATGACCAAAACCAAGAACAATGTCCACATCATTACAATCTTTCGTGCCCACATCATTACAATCTTTCTTGATAAACATTCTATCATTGTAAACTATTAATCGGTGATCACAATGTTTTGCTGGTTCTTTCTCAATGCAACAAGGTCACAATGTTTCGCTAGTTCTTACACAATGCAACAAGGTAACAATTGAATTCAATCATCATGAAACATCGCCTTTGTAGCTTTGCCAAACCACTATTGATTTGACCATTTGAACAAGTTTCATTTGCTATTGCGCTACAAAAAATCATTGTAATACAATCTATTACTTGTATACAATATATTATTAAAAGATATTTATTTAAATAATATAATAATTTAAAAATAATATTAACAAGTGAATAATAACTAAAATATAATTTAAAATTATATTAATAAATAAATAATAAATAGATATCATTTTCATTGTTATTTCTAAATTGTAATATCACATGTTTATATTCCTAAAAAAAATTATAACTATATAAAAATCTATCACTTTTCTCCCATTTAAAATAGAGTTTAAAAAAATTATTATTTTTATTTAAAAACGATTATTAGTAAAAAAATAATTTTGTTTGATAAGTAAGAGATGAGCCTTCTATTAATCAAAGTAAGTTACATAATATACAGAGTGCCCTAGACCTCAGGGCAGAAATGAAGAAAAAAGGACTGAAACAGCCAGGCCTAAGAAGTGCTGACAAACTCAACAACAACATAAATTCAGGTCAGCAAGCAACTAGCTCGAGCAATCCCCGTAATTGAAGACAAATCCAAATCAAATGGCGAGTGCAAAAATCAGATGGCAAAGAAGCCCGGGGGTTAACCGTGTGAAGGGAGCGGTTTCCTCTCTCCTCTTAATGCCACGCGTCATCCCCTGAATGGAATCGCAAGAAAAAACCAAAAAACCAGAAACCAACATAGTGTCGCACAAAAACCATTCAGAGATATGGGATCTATAACCATGCTTTCGTAGAGCGGTGTTCCCACAGAGGAACCCACCAAGGGCTAAGCAGATCCAGGCTAACCAAACCGACACCATCACTAGAAGGGGACCACCTAACCAAATCCGGTACGGAACCTTTGAGTAACCAACATGACTAATCCCAACTGTTGAGAAAAGTGTCCTAATCCAACGCCCCTCAGAGATATCGCATGGCAGCGAAGTGCAGGGGTTAACCACATGATGAGAGTGGTTTCCTCTCTCATCATGATGCTACATGTCACCCCTTGAGTGGAATCGCATGCTTTTTCCACTAAACTAGAAACCATTTGTAGCTTGCGCGATATACCACTTGTGATTTTGCGTTCGTTCCTAGCCAATGTTTCTATGCCCATTCGCCAAGTGATGACCGTCTGTTCGCTCCCGCTGGCCTTTCTACGCCTGAACTTTCCAAGTTGTCCATCTAGAGTCGCCATCAGTAATTCGCCCTTTCTCCAGTATCAACGTTGTCCATCCATAAATCCCAGTCTACATTTGCTGAAGTGAAACAATCCTCCTGCAACTTCCTGGCAGGAAGTAACTCCCATGGATGTTGAGAATCCCTATCCTTATTGGTCACTCCTTCGTTGGCCAACCTATCTACAAGCATATTTACCTTCCTTCTAACATGAACAAATCTTATCGTTTTAAGTATTTGTAAGTGTGAGTGGATACAGTGAAACGCCTGTAATAGTTGCCAGTGCTTTGACACTTTATCTGGCGAGGTTCCATTTTGAATCTTCTTGGCTCCTTTGATGACCAAATCCAAATCTTCTTCAATTATAACATTATGTAAATTTTCCTCCACTAGGATCTCCATATATTGATCTAGTGCCAAAAGTTCAGCCATATTATTGGTACCCTTTTCTAGGTGGCCATGGAAAATATATTTTATAAGCCCTTCTGGATCCCTGATTGCACCCTTGAAGCCAACTTTCCCAACATTTCCCTTAGAAGCTCCATAAATGTTTACTTTGAAGAAGCCCTGTGGAGGGGGCTACTAACCCCTATCTCCTGTGTTTATCGTTCTCACGTCCTTCTTTAGTCCTCGAGGGTTGGTGGATTGAAGACCCAGAGTAGTAAGAATTTGTACCTCATGAGGCAGAGGAGGATTCGAAGGATTTGATCTCAGAATGATCCTAACTGTTTCCTTTAGCTGTATCAAAATATAATTGATGATAAGCGGAGGCTCTCTGGCTTTATTTTTAAATATCCACATATTACATTCTTTCCAAATATTCCAGATGACAAAGCCTGGTACAAGCATCCAAGCCTTGTTGATGATCTCATTCTCTGAGAATTTCTTCCTCTAGTTTGTTAAAGTATTGGATATACTGAGCATGTCCCTATCAGTCTGTATGAAGCTAGAGGCTAGCCAATCCCAAATTTCATCAGAGAAGGAACACAAATTTAGAAGGTGTTCAATTGTTTCCTCATGCAAGCCACAAAGTTGACATTTAGAGGGGTCAATGAAGCCTTTCTTAAGAAGGTTTTCCCAAGTGAGAATTTTCCTTTGATGGACAATCTAGATTAACAATTTTATTTTCATCTACTAATAAGTTTGCCACAAATCCTGCCATACTTTCTCAACATTTACAAAGTTAAAACATGTGACTGTCTATTTAGCCTCTTTGAGGTTATAGTTGCCTTCATTATTCTTACCCCATCTTAATTGGTTAGGTAAGGAGGAAACTAGAATCTTTCTTTTCTCTAAATCCTTGGCAAGGACCTCTACCATGGCCTTCAAATGACTCTCTTCATTGTAACTTAGGTCCTTCCATTTCATCCATTTTTGCTTGTTCCTCCCCAAATCCCAAAAATCTTTCACTAGTAAAAGACCTTTGTTGTCTATGTCTCTCTTAAGGGCTGCTAGATCAATCCCATTCAGGATGGGTTCCTGTTGCCAACTATCCTCCCAGAAGCAAACCCGGTCCCCTACTCTAATTTCCCAAAAACTTTAGTGTTAAACAATACATTTGTTCTTCCATGCAAGTTTCTAGATGTGTAAGCCCCTGATTTTTCCAGTCATTCCAATGTGATCCTATTCCTGCCATAGATTGGCCTACTTTTGTGTCCAAATCTTGGCCTAGGGTGCTCTCGACTCCTTGATCCATTGCCACCAGAGCTTGGCTCCCAAAGCTTGACTTAGAGTTTCCGGATCCTCTAGCCCCAAACCGCCATGTATTTTGGGCTTGTAGAGCTTGTCCCAGGCAACTATGACCCACTTATTTTTCTTTTCCCCTCTACCCCACAGAAAGTTTCTTTGAATGCTTCTTATTTGCTACTTAATACCTTAAGGATAGGGATGGATACAAACATGAAAATGGGAATGGCCTGCAATATCACCTGAGTGAGCACCAATTACCCTGTAAAGTTTAAAGCTCTGCATGTCAAATTGTTGATTTTGTCCTGAATTTTGTTTGGAATTGGTTCCCATATTTTCTTACACAGAGGTTTGTCAGTAAGAGGAATGCCAAGATATTTGGAGGGTAATTATTCCCTTTGAAAACTAAGAATCCTGGTAATATTTCTTTGTATAGCAATATTAATGTTAAAGAAGAAAAGTATGGACCTGTTTTGGCTTACCTCTATGCCTGCTACCATATTGAAATCATTTAAGATCTCTTTGATTGTTCTTTCCTCGCTAACTATTGGTACACCCTGCAGCATAGTATAATCCACAAATTGTTGATGAGTGTTAGCCTCTCCATCTGGGGTGAGCTTGATCCCCTAAATTCTACCTTCAACATTTTCCAATTTGATTTCCCTACCAAGCCCTTCTATCATGAGGACAAAGAGGAAGGGAGAGAGCGGATCACCTTGTCTGAGCCCTCTAGAGGGTGTAAAAGTGTTAGAGGGAGCTCCATTAAGCAGAATGGAGAAACTGGTTGAGGTGACTAGTGCCATAACTCATCTTATCCAATTTCGGTTAAAGCCATATGATTTTAGAATGGCTCTAATGTAAGACAAGTTGAGTTTATCATATGCCTTCACAAGGTTCAATTGAATGATCATACCTGCTTTCTTGTTGCTTTTGAGAGAGTGTACCACCTCATGTGCTTGGATGATTTTGTTGAGAATATGTCTTCCTTCCACATACCCTGTTTGCTCTTCTGAGATGAGGGAAGGTAGTAGTGGCTTGAGTCTATTGGCTATCACTTTCGAGATGATTTTATACACTACATTACATAAGGCGATGGGCCTAAACCCATCCAGAGTAATGGCATTCTCCTTTTTGGGGATTAAATCTATAAAGGTCACATTCAAAGCTTTCATAACCTTTTCGTGTTGTCTTAAGTATTCCACCACCTCTAGAATGTCTTGTTTGACTGTATCCCAACAGGCTTTGAAGAAATCAACGTTGAAACCATCTGGGCCTGAAGCTTTTCCATTTTGCATTAACTTGATCACCTCACTGACTTCCTCTTCCAAGACTGGCCTGTTGAGATTGTGGTTGTCCTCGCTAGTGACCAACTTGGGAATGCGTTGGGTGATCTTATCAATGAACCTAGATCTATCATCCATAGGCTCTTTTGCAATGTCAAAGAACTATTGTACCAGGGTTGATTCCATGTCCATATGTTCGAAAAGCTCCATACCTTGAGAATCCTTTAGCTTTGTGATTCTGTTATGTGCCCTGTGGGCCATAGTTGATTTGTGGAAGAACTTAGTGTTCCTTTCTCCCTCTTTGATCCATTGAATTCTGGATTTCTATCTCCAAAATGTTTCCTCTTGAAGGAAAGGCTTCTCCCATTATGTTTGCAGAGAATCAATTAGGTTTTGTCTTTCCTCATTGAAGCCCTCTGTGATGTTGATCTGATTGAGTTCCTGGAGTTTTTGTTCAGTACTTATTCTAGCCTTGATGATATCCCTAAATTATTTTTTGTTCCAGTCCTTAAGTTTAGATTTAATGTGTTTTAGTCTTTGTTGGAGAATGTACATCTTGGTACCCTCAATATTCAAATCCTCCTTCCACCAATTGGAAATGTTACTGATGAAATTGGGGTGAGAGAGCTAGGCATTTTTGAATCTAAAAGGCCTATTCCTCATAGTGCCCATAAAGGAAGCTTCTAGCTATATCAGCCAATGATCTAAGCCTCCAAATAGCAGAATGGACATTGTGATGGTTGATCCTATGAGGATGAGATCCTCAGAAATGATAAACCTATCCAGTTTTGATGCCACTTGGGAAACCCCTCCTCTTTTGTTGTTCCAAGTGAAGTTTCCATTTATAGTCTCGGTATCCACTAGTCCCATGTTCATGAGGAAATATTGGAAGACTTCAGAGTCTCTGCCAAGCTGTCTAGTGCCTCCTTTTTTTCCGAGAGAGATCTTATCATATTGAAGTCACTTGTAAGTATCCAAGGTATATTGGGATAACATGCTCTGAGACCTTCCAAGGAGGTGAACAACTTGAGTTTATTAGCTTTTTTTTGAGGGCCATATACATCAGTTATCATGTAAGTCTCCTGGTCACCTACGGGACTACACACTAAAGAAAGATAGTTCCTGGACACTTTAGCATCCAGGATTCCTAATTTCTGTGGATCCCACAATGTGAGAATCCCACCTATAGAGTTATTAGCTTTAAATTCCAAATAATAATACTTGATTAACCATTTATTATGAATTTCCCTTATTTTCTCCATAGAACATTTTCACCATATCTTGTTTTACTTCTTTTATTCTATTGCTGAGATTTCTTTATTTCCTTCTACTACCTAAACCTCTAATATTCCAAGTTGTAAGCTTCATTAAGAAAGGTTGGTAAAAGAATAGCTAGTAAGATCTTTCATCTTACATGAGTTAATCAATAGTTTCCCACATTCAGTTAGTAGTTCATTCTGTATTTTCCTTCCTCTTTCCTTCTTGAGTTTTTTGGAGATAGTGTTGGTGAGTTCTCCATCATTTTCACCCCACTCTACTCTTGGCTTTCGTGGTTTATTTTGACACCAGTTCCCTTCGATTGTGCCCTCCATAGATAGAGTTGTTGGACTTGATCATAATCTTATTTTGGTAATGAGTCCACTCCTTTGTTCTTTCCTTGTTCCAGAAATTGTTCTAGATCTAGATTTTCCCTGTCTAGCATCTTCTATAGCTCATGATCCTTTGTACCTACCTCACTTGGGATCATCTCATGGTCCTTGCTGATCTCCATGCAACTTTTTACCTCCTCTATCTACTGGTTTTTTACTGGGATATTCTCCATTTCAGTTTCCATATCCTGCTCCTTAGGGACATTCTTGTTAAACACACATGGGCAACAAGGACAATATGAAAGATAATCAGGAGAGTACAATTTTTATTAACAAGAGATATACATTTATAGTAAAATATGTGACCGTTGGGTTTCACATCCCAAGGTCTCTTGGACTCCTT
>APFE030424609.1:0-11473 GCA_000404065.3 Pinus taeda
ACTCCCCGCACCCTCGAAATTTCCCTAAAATTTGAGGGTACTCCCACACGTCCCCCCTGTGCGTCTCCCCACACCCGCGTCTCCCCGCACCGGAGTCTTGGTGGAACATTGGTTTTTCCGTGGACATTGGTCCAAAAATAATGGTGTCACTTGTGTGCTTGTTTTCTTTTAGTTGACGATCTGTAGATGTTGATACTGTACTTGTGTTTATTTTCAGTATTTACATGGTAACTAACTTGTTAAGTAATTAAACAAGTAGGAAGAAATAAACCAGACAATACAGGAAGAATTTCTAACGGGTTAAACCTATAAATTCCAACAGAAATTACTGTCTTATCAAGGGAATCCCTAATAAGGGTTTGTCTAGCAATTGGGTTTGAGTAACACTATACATAGACAAAGGTGAGATGAGGTTTAGTGACTTGATCTCTCCTTTCACGTGACTCGTTGTCTCTCAATGGATCAATGCAAAAATGTTGTAGTAACTAGAAATACTTGTGTCTATTTTGTGAAGCACTCTTACAACAAGCTAGGAAAAAAAGCATAAAAAAATCAACCCACAAATTGCATTGGAAAATAATTTTATTAAAATGGCATAAAGTGATCTCATAGTTCAACAATAACCTCTAATGGGAGGAGGATCTAGCCTTATATAATTTTTTCTTCGTAACAACTAGTTTCCTCTATCCCCAAAATAATAATAGTTGACTTGTCATCCATGTGTCCGAGACTAATTCATTACATAAGAAAATAATCCTCTACAATAGAAATTTTCACACAAAGGAGTCGACTTGCTTGATTTGACTTGAGACCCCAACGTTGGGCGTGTTTTGACCTTATAAATGATCTATCTAACAAATAATAGCCCAACGACTTGGTGGAGAGCACCCACAACCAATTTTGAGGAAGTTTTAGCCCACATGTGTGAAGTTTAACTCCATGATTTGGTTGAAATGTGCCACAACTAGTTTAAAGGGACTCACTTTGCTTGATTTGGGGTCAAGGATCCTTATTGGTCCATGAGAAACCCAATGTATAGCTTCCTCGACCCAAACGACTAGATTTGACCTTTTAGATTCCCACATGTGGTTGAAATGCTTTGACTAGCTGACATGTTTGTTCATGTTTGTAGTAGCGGACAAGTACTCTTGCATAGGATGTGTGTCAAGCATGCAAGAGTCATCCAAGACCTTCTTAGGAACTTGCTCATGTTTACTTGAGTGTTTATTATGATTTATCTCCCGAGTTTGACTTAGGAAAAACACATTGATTAATTAATTGATTGATTTTGGCTATTGGGCTAAGCTTGTCTATGGAAAAATGAATTATTCAGTTTAGTGACTTAGATCTAATCTCAAGCATTGATCTCAAGTAGGGTAGGATTTAATTTGAGCCATCCATCACTTTGGAGAGATCTAGGTCAATAAAAAATTACAAAAGACAGCGTAAAGGAAGAAGGGAGCAAGAGATTTATAGATTTGAGAGAGAAATTTTTTCAAGTGAGTGAGATACTGAAGGGTTGAAAAGAAAGGAAGAAGATTGCAACAGTCAGAAAATTCTGGAGAGGGAGATTGAGTGAAGGTCTTTCAACAAAGAGGGCCATACCAATTTCTGAGCACAAGACAACAAGGTTGCATGTGTGGAGCAAGGAGGGCTTTAGAAGAGCATAGGGGACTCACACATATGACAAGTTTGTTTTGCAGAACTAGTACGTGTGGCATAGAGTAAGCAACAACTCGCATGTGCTACACAAGGAGAGACCAGAACTCGCATGTGCCTTGTGATTTGGTGTTAGATTGCATTTTCTGCATCGAGGAGAGCTTCAACAGGTTTGCACGTGTGGTAGGGTTGCGCTAGAGTGGCTGTACAACAATCCTGGGGTGTAGATTAGAATTTTTAGAGAGCTAAATCTTAGGTTCAAGTGCTGTAAATATCTGTATTTTGTTGGCCATTTTCCTTGGAAGGGATCCCTTATTTATTCTAAGAAATAGAAATGAAGGATAAATTGGAGGGTTTAATATTTTATGAGGAGGGATGGTCTTTCAGCAAAGAGGGCCATACCAATTTCTGAGCATAAGACAACAAAGTTGCACATGTGGAGCGAGGAGGGCTTTATAAGAGCACAGGGGACTTGCACATTTGACAAGTTTGTGTTGAAGAACTAGTACATGACGTGTAAGCGAGCAATAGCTCACGTGTGCCATGTAAGGAGAGGCCAGAAATCTCATGTGCTGTGTGATTTGGTGTGGGATTGCATTTGTTGCATGGAGGAGAGCTTCAATAGGTTTGCACATGCAGTCGGGTTGCGCTAGAGTGGCCGTAGAACAGCCTTGGGGTGTAGATTAGAATTTTTAGGGAGATAAATTCTTAGGTTCAATTGCTGTAAATTTTTGTATTTTGTGGGCCATTTTCCTTGTAAGGGATCTCTTACTTATTCTAAGAAGTAAAAGTGAAGGATAGATTGGAGGGTTTAATATTTTCTCATGTGTGATTGATTTCCTACTTTTCCTTCTGTTGTCCAATTTTACTGTTAGAAATATCAGCGTATCTTATTGAGTGATTTTAAATAATAGTTTACTGAATTATAAAAATTACTTGGGATATAATTCATATCTGATATATAGGAAACTAACAATGTTGACCAAGAGGTAGAGTGTTTTACTTTATGAGAGCAATGTTTAGCTAAGAGAAGTCAATGTTCCCTTTTCCTTGTCCAGCATTGTACTTTTGACCACAATTTGACATTGTGTACCCTATCATTGAAATCTAGCAAAACCCTAACTTATAACAACCATCAAATTGGTCTAGGAATAGAGTACTTGAACTTTGGCATTGAATATTTATGCCTTCTAGCCTCTGCTAGTACTCTACCCTATCTTGTAGATCTTATATCAATCATATTGAGCCATAGTAATTGAATATTCTTTAGGTGACTCAGGGAAGCCTCCCTTATGGTCAAATCCCACTAAAGAGCAAGAGAAAGGTTGTCGAGGTGACACTGCAACCATTTCTCTTGTTTCTCTAAGGTCTGGTTCTGCCTAGTGGGACTTTGCACTAGGCCTACTAGATTTTGCAGCAACAATGTCATAAATACATTAGTAGAGTAGGAAATGAATAACCTCGTACAATAGTAAATTAGAGTATTTTTCTCATTTCATGTTTAAGTCGATAGTTTGGCTCATGCCTTGTTCTAGAGTTGTTTTCGACATTATGCATTCAATTTCATGGACGTTATGTATTGGTTTTGATTCCATATTGTAGGGTTTCACGGTGAGAGTCTTGCCACGCTACTGTATCTTATCCTTTTCATTTTGATATATATCAGGTTTTGACAGAGATTCTTAAGTTTTTTATGTGCTCTATTCTAGAGGACATCCCCATGTTCGGCCAATTGTTTCCTCCTCTTTTGTACGAGGTCCTACAATTCTGATTTTCGTCATAACAACTGTGGTTTTTGTTACTCACCACTTGTGGGTAGTGTATATAGGAGAAAATGTTTCTTCTAGATGCTCCTTAGTCGGCAGCAAACAACCCCTTGTAGCTCAGATAGCTCGATGTTCCATTTTCTCTGCCACCTGAGCTAGCCATGTGGTCCCTTGCCTATCTGTTATGAATGTATGTTTGAAGGTGGGCCTCCCGACCCCAAAGGTATGTCTTTTCATTGGTATAGTTGAGTAGTTTTCCTTACTTGTCATGGGCACTTTTGGGCATGAATTGGCAGGGGGATTCGGCTGAAAGAGTGGGTTAGGTTTGTATTCTTGTCTCCATTGCCCAATTTCGTGGTTACCCTTATACCTTAGTCCCGTGGGTTCTCCTTTAGTGACCATTAGCTTTAGAATTGGCATTAAATGGGAAATCTCAATTTTGGTTGCGTGGTCCCACTTCCCGATAGCACCTACATTACTCCCTCTCCACTTATTTAAGCCCCATTCATCTCTTTTCCCATCCGGGTCCGCATGTGTCCACTGGGTCCACATAGGGTTAGCCTTCCCCTCCCCTTGTCCACACCTTGGATCAGGCCTGAAATGATGCCCTTGAGGTTGATGCAACTAAAAAGAAAGTAAAAAGCATAGACTGACCACTCTCAACAAGAAATGTACCACAAAATGCAAAAGATGGCCGGGACATAAAAATTTAGCACGTGGGAAAAAGCCAAACATGAGCTCTACCCCCTTATTCATGGCCATCATCCTAGTTCCAATGGGACCTAGATGAGCCCCCTCCATCATTAAGGAACCCATGATTGTCCCAACCCTTGGGGGACGATGAACTGCCCCACCTCAAGGGGGTATCCACTGCTACATATTACACATCACGCTCTCCATCCTTTGGAGCCCCGAGCAATTATGATGAAAAATCAATCAAAGGAAAAAGGCATATGAACAAGGGTGGAAAAACAAAGGCCGGGGTAACTCGTCTACTACGATTTGCTCTCTCGTACACTCATATACGGTTATACCTAAGTGTGGGCTTCCCTTATTATAGCTACCCTTGCACCTTGACATGTGGTCTGGATGATTCCCCTAATCTCCACTCTATTCCATTGTTATATCATTTGCCACCTACCTCTTAAAGGATGTACCATGGACCTACTACCCCCTTTAGAGGTTGAAACCACCTAATAGGGTCCTTGGTTAACCCCCTATTGAACTTGGAGACACTTGTACCTGCCAAAGCCTACTATGGAAGGGCATGCCACCATGAAGTGCCCATTGATCCCATGACTTATAAGCAATATTACTTGATTATTCTAATGATTTGTTGTATTGGAGGGCAAGGGGATGCATTGGATCTTATGCAAGGTTGCAGGTGGGCAAATTTGTTGTAAATGGTCATAGGCTGAAAGTTTATCATCAACCTATTAGTAAAGAGACATTCATGAAACAACTGGTACAAGAATCAGGACTGGAAATTATGGCTCTGCCATCCTCCAGTTCGGAAAAATAAAAAAATAGTAAAAAAATATATAAAAAAAACATAAAAAAAAGAGAAAAAGATATATGAAAAAAAAAAAAAAAAATTGTTTGCTGGTGAAAACCAGGCAACTGGCACTAAGCAAACAGGAATTCATAGGGGAAAACCAGGGAAACCTGGACTCTATGAATTCTGTATTCTTGTTTTACTACTCTCACATAATTTTAATGCAGGACCTTTCCACAATTGACTTGAGGACAAGTCAAACATTCAACAAGGGAGAGTCTTGTAGCAAGCTTTTAGCTGCCACAACTAAGGGATTGTGTTGTCCACTTTGGACCTGAAGCAAATTTGTTGCAGCAGAACTAGAAGGGACCTGAGCTGACACATTATTACAGAAGGGACCTGAAGCAAACTTGTTGCAACAGAACCAGATCAGAGCCGACACAATATACCAGAAGCATTGCAGAGGGACCTGAGATGAAATAGTATTGCAGAGGGACCTGAAGCAAACTAGTTGCAACAGATCAAATCATTCCAGAAGCATTGCAGAGGGCCCTGAAAGGAAAACATTATTCAAAGGGACCTGAACAATTCAAGAAATGGAGTATAGTGAACAAGAAGCAATAATAAAAGTCTACTTTTCATCTATCCAAAACATTTTGGATTCCATTCCACCTGTACAAACAACATTCAACATTCCACCTGTACAAACAACAGCAAGGGAATATATTCATAAGCCATTTTGTGCTTGAAATTCAATTTTTTTTAGAAACTTCTAGTTTTGATTTAATTGAAGTTAGTATCTGCAAATATTCATTGATATTCATTCCCAATATATACCCCACATTCCCTATTCATATTCCATTTCATTTACATAAATTTCCCTAGGTATTTTCCTTAAATGCAAAAGGATCAAACTGGGACCACTCTTTTCACCTTCACATGAACTCAGAGCATTAGAATGATTATAATTTTAAACATGACCCCAATGGTCATTTTAAAATTATAAACTATGTTATAAAGATTATGCGCTATATAAGTCAAAGGCATTGAACATATATATCATAAGTTTATATGAGCGCTAAAGTTATTTTCCAAATGCGCATAAGCTAATGGTATAAGGTATATATGTTACAAAGAATGTAATATACGCATATATCAAAAACATTAAGATATAAGGTAATGCGCATATAACATGGAGGTATAAGGAATATACATAAATCAAATACGCATATCCAAAAGCATATAGCATAGTTATGAAGGACCAAGGGTTATGATAATAAAGTTCATGGGTTGCAAAGGAATGATATAAGGTGAAGGCCGTAAGCATTAGAGAATGATAGCGGAGAAACATGGTATTCAAACAAACATCATGGCATATAAATTTCTAATGCAAACCTATGATATTCAAAGTGCAAATTTGGGCGCATATCATATGGAATACAAGGGATGTATTTGGCACATTATTGCAATCAGCCATATGATAATAATCAAACAGCAGTGCTGCGGCCAAGTAATGAGATTATATGCAAATGTCATTGCAATAAAGGCGCACGATGGTGGCCATAATCAACGAGGGACGCAGCAATAAACAAAATGATAACACATAAACACCACGCAGGTACGGTTTGACACGGTGTTCTGGCCGTCTGTGGGGATTGGATGATGGAGCGGCAGAGGGTATGCGCTTGAAACAACCATACGGCCATCCTCATGACTCAGTCGGGCGACTGAGTCAATGAGGACGGCCATGTAACCACGTATACCAACTAATGAAATGCGGGGTACGGTGAGGAAACGGTCATAAGCTAACCTTCCCTGCGCAGTTCAAACCACAATTCCTCATTGCCAAAGCTCAGAAAGTCGAGTTTGAAGCCGAAACATAGCAAAAGGAGAAAGGAGTGTGTTGAGGGAGATTTTAAAGGCAAAATCTGAGTCGAAGAAGCCGAGTTTTGCAAGCAAACAAGGTAAGAACTCGAGTTTATTTCGCTCGGCGACTGTAGATGGGAATGAGTTCGCCATTAACTCACAAGATTTCATTGCTTTGACACCAGTTCGACTGACCGAGGAAGGAGGGATTTTGAAGTGTTTGTTTGCATCCCACGCGGCCAGTGACAGTCAGGTAACACTAAAACCGGGATAACTCCAAGTCTGCAGCACGTATGATAGATTGAACAGATATTTATGCGTAGATTATGGTGTGGAAACAATGGTCAATCGCCCAACATTTAAAGTTATATGTTGCATGCATAACACGATAGAGGAGTTTGAGTTAAATATGGAATCTAATGCATCAAACGCGGAGAGTTAGTTTGAATGCTGAGCGCGAGGGGTTTTTATATGTATGAGCACTGCTTGTTAAACCATTGTTGCATTTATTTGTTTGTTGCGAGCTAAGTCTCTGTCATATGCATGATTAATACGATTTTGCTGTGCGCAATTGTCATTGGCTGCCAACAGAGGAACGCATAAATCATGGAATGTTTGTCAGATGCATATGGATACATGTTTTCTCAGAACAGAGGATGTGTTAAATTGCCGAGTGTTGTCATATAATCAGATCATTGAAGTGTTGTGTATGGGCTGTAAACCGAGTGCGCATTGGTATATGCCGAGAGGATTGTCAAATAAAAACAGAGGAATGCTGTAGAGTGCATTCATGCTTCACTGTGCGCCTATGTATTAAAATTTTAATATATTTGTGCCATTGAAATGCGTAGGGATTGCCTGCATATATGCTATATTGACTGTAAATCTTAGTTGAATGTCAAATTTGCATTGTTTGTGCCTTGAGGCCGAGGGTTGCATAGTCTGCGTTTTTAAAAAAAAAAAATTGTTTGACATTTGTTATAAGCAGTAGGGAATATGAGGTCGAGCGCATGTGATTAGTCCTCTGGGCTTATAACTCTGTGTGCAGTATTTACACAGTCATATTTTTATAAAAAATGAATGATGAAAAGGATTGAGGCTGAGAGCAATTTGCTAGTTTATACAGTCATTGTTTTGAGAATTTGTTGAAAGGCCAGAGCAATTTGCTGCATTACAGTCAAATCTTGTTGAGATTTCTTGAGAGGCCGAGAGCAATTTGTGCATTACACAGTCATTTTTTTCCCTTTGAGAATAAGCAGACAATGTTTTGAGGAGCTGTTATGAGGCCGAGAGCCAAAAATTTTCAAGTTTTTGTTCAAATACACAGTAACTCATGTTATTTTTAGCTAAGTAAACATGGTTATTGCTGCATGAGTATTTAATTTTCACAAAAACAAACAGAGAACAGTGTATTGATAGAAGATATTCAGGTATTGGTTGCCTTAAACAGCGAATTGAAACAGAGTTTGTGCAGAGGAAAGATAGCAGAGGTTAAAGAAGACAGAGTCAAGCAGATTAAAGAGGAGTTAGAAGGGGGAAGGTAAGCCTCGTTGCTTCTACAATTTCATTTAAAAACAATAGTCATAATTTTTGTTAAATGAAGTTAGTAACAGCCGAGGATTATATTGATTGGTTCACAGAAATCATGACAAATCGGGTAGAACCAAGATTTCACATAGAAAATTGAGGAAAGGAAACTGTAGAAAAATTGTATCAGTCAGGGATGATAGGATTTCTACAGAAGTTTAATGGACATTCTGAGCAGATAACTAAAGATTTCATCAATAATTTTGGCCAAGACCAAACTCAACTAGGAGAAATCAGTGTCCCCGTAACTCAAGAGTTCTTATCCAAAGCCTTAGAGTTGCCCATGATAGGGGAAAAGTATCATAAAGGATTACACTTCAAGGAGAAAGCATGGACTTTCTTCCTAGAGAAGAACCGAAAAGGCACATTTGATAGAGCTAAAGAGATACCCAGGGAGTGGTTCAATGAACCATGGGGGGAACTAGTCTTGATTATGCAAAAATTCTTGACTTGTGATCGTCAGTATAGCATTGCTCATTTATATCATGTTAGATTACTGCAGCATATCAAAGGGGATGATAGAATTAACTTACCATATTTCCTATACAAAAGTCTTGTGAAAATGATTGAGACAGTGAAACAGGAGCATAAGCCAAGGGCAGCACAGATATATCATCAAGGGCTAATCAAAATCTTAGTGGAATATCAGGTGAAATCAAGGGACTAGAATGGAAAGAATTCATGCATAAAAATCATTTCACTGAACAGCTTATTGATATACAGGACAAAGTAGAGCAGGAAAAACAAAAGCATGATGAATTCTCCCCTATATCCAAGAACAAGAGCTAAAAACTTGGCCATACTTGAGACTGAAACATTTGTTATGTCTGTTCCTAGGAATAGGAATTCTATTGATTTTGAAAAAGAAGTAGAAGCATATTCTCCTAGAAAACCAGAAGAACAGGATATAGCATAGGAACCCCTTGAAAGGGATTCCATATATGATAATGATGCAGGAGAATCATTAATGAAAACCACCCAGGATTTTGAAAAGGAAATTAATTTGGCCACAATCCAAGACTTAACAGATCAGATAGAAATAAGCAAAATTGTGGAAAATCAATTAAAATTAGAGAATAAGGCACAGAAAAAGGACAATGCAAAGCTAATGAAAACAAATGAAAAATTACAAGAAGAAATAAGCAGGTTGAAAAGGAGAAATGAATTGCTTTCCAAACAGGCATTCAAATGGTTGAAAGACAAAAACATGTGGCACGCTAAATATGAAAAACAAAAGGTTAAGGCAGCAATGTTGAAGGCAAGGCAGGAATCAGATTTTGATTGTTTGAACAGGGAACCAGCAACAGGTACAACATCCCACTTCAGAGGGCAGAAAGTCCAAGAGAAGCAAGCAAGCATGGGGACATGCTTGATCATAAGCATGGGAGAGATGTTGGGTCTCAGTTTTGATCTTATTTTGCTTTGAGAAACTTACCTAGCTATCCATTTATCCTTCATTTTCACTTCATCCATTTCATTTTAAAGAATATTTGATGTCTAATCAGGTATTTAACATTAATTTGTCAATTTCTAAAGTTTTTATAAAAGTTTGATTTTAAGTGCAATTTTGGCAATTTCAGAAATTCTCGTAATCACTTCATGGTTGATATGGATGCAGGCCACTTCAGCACGAATGGGATGCATAAATAGAAAGCTTGGGAACTAGGACCAAGCCACCTACGCTTGGTTCCAACAGAACGAGCTTTATTATGCCTTTTTGGAGCTAGTCAATCATGACTAATCATCTAGAAATCCCATCTAAATAGGGTTTTTTTGGGATTCCCTGATATTAGTCATATTTCTTGGGATGAGGGAGTTGGATTCGACTTGGATAGGTGGATTAGAGTAGATATGTTTGTTAGAGTGATTTTAGATCAGTTGGTTTCATGAACTCCTTATTTAAGAGCCACACTTTGATGGCTCAACACACTTGACATATGATACTTTTATGCTGTAATATTTTTGGTTTGAAGACTTAAGTTGGAGACTTGTGTTACTCTCATTTTTGCTGATCAATAGATGGATGTTTGGCTGATATAAAGCTTCTGATATCATCTTCATAAGTGTGCAAGGCAAGGGTGGAGGGCCCCCACTCCAAGCTAAGTACACTTCCAAGTTAAACTAGTTTTATTTCATTGCAAATCTGGTTGATGGTAGCTTTAGTTTTTCAAAGTCTTATTTCAGATTGCATCATAGTTATGAATAGCGATTGATTTCATTTGTTAATGGTTTATTCATCATCTAATTGAGATTGGAAAACAAGTGTTCAAGTTGGGCATTCTCTCTATGAAATGGTGAATTAGAGTTAGTCTCTTTTGTTTACATGCAAATAGTTTGTTTCCATTTAGATTTATATCTTGAGATGAATGAGTTATTATAGAAAACTTTAAGTGTCTCTTAAGTTAAAAGCCTTTTTCATGTATGATTTATGCATCTTGAGTTTTTGGTTATAATCTCTAATTCATTAAGTAATAACTGAGGTGAAAGTAGACTTCTTGAGTCAAGAACTCTTTCAATGTTTCCTCTTTTAAGCTGATTGAATCAAGAGCTTTAGGATATATTTTCTCTTAGTTTTTAATCATTTATCTTTCAAAGTTTGGTTATACTTGATCTTCACAAATAGTGGATTTGCCTCCAAGTTTTACAAACCCGGATTGATAAATAAATACTTGTGTTAATTTAGTTAATAGATTAGCTCAACATTTTGGCGCCGTTGCCAGGGAGGCAAATATCGGCATAGTCAATAGAGAGATAAAATCCAAAATAAACAAAAACATTAGTTACATTTCATTTCTTTAATTATGTTTCTTTATGCCTAGAGTTAGAGATCCTCAAGGTAGATTTATCAAAAACCCCCCACAAATAGAAATAGGATCATCACATACACCTGTCACTGGTAATCCAATCATTGAAGAACTGATTGAAAAACAAAGAAGTGGCCAAAGATTAACTTTGATTGAAAGGCAAACTCTGTCAGCTTGGGAAACAAAGCAAAAATTCTCCACTTCCGGAAAACCAAAAGAGAAAGGCAAACAACTTGTTTTTCCATCCATCGATCCTCCTATCTTCCCACAACTTGAACCTCCACCTGAAATTGAAA
>APFE030424609.1:36816-50375 GCA_000404065.3 Pinus taeda
ATATAAAAAACGCTCTGGGATTCGCTCTCAAACCAGGAGCTTCTGAAAATGTCGCTCCCGCTCCCCGCTTTCACTCCCGCTCCCAAGTAACATTGATTTAGAGATTTAATTTCCACAACTTGGTTTTGAGAAAAGTAGCAAATTAACCCTAGAATAACAAAAATTCCAATATCATAAATGCAGCAAAATAAAGAATCAAAATAACATTAACATAGTACTTACATGTAAGAATAATATATCCAATCACCAATATATTCCAATCATAGAAGATCCAATACAAAGACGAATAACCAAATGTCGAAATTCATCTAAAGAGTCTCATCCTCAAAAGATAGTGAAAATCTCACAAGAAGATATGATCCAATTCAAGTGACGATGAGCAAATGAACTCATCTCACTTGTATTTATACACTAATGAGGAGTTTGAATTAGTCTCTTTGGCCTACATAAGCCCCAAAAATAAAATAATGTGCTAATAATCTCCCTCTTGGTGACAAGTCCCCCAAACTAGCTCACAAATGAAAGAATAAGCCTCTTAAGAGCGCAGATGATGAAGGTTCATAGTGTTGATTTTTGGTATCTTCGTATGTGCTCTAGCTTTGAAATTTGGTGGAGGGGCTAGAACACATGAGATCTCCAAAACCCAAAAATCGTTTAGAGAAATTCCACCCGAATGAGGAGTTATTAAAATAATTATTATTTTTAATGGGTTCCTAAATCTAAACTTAGGAAATAAAAATTTTAATGGGTATAAATACTAATATTGGTGAGAAACTTCTAAGTGACGTGGATCAATTCTGTTTTAATCTTAGCCATTGATTAGGAACTTAATCTCGGTCGTTGATTCATCAACAGGAAAAGTATAAGAGGAGGCTTGAGGATTAGTTGGAGAAACACTTGAGATTAAAGAGTTCGATTTTTCTGGGGTGAGGTTTGTTGAGAAAATTGAACAAGTGATTTGTTGCAGCAGAGGAGAAGGGATAGTTGAGGTCGGAGGATCTTCTCTGGGACCTCAAATACACAACAGAGAGAGGCAGAGAGACTCCAAAGGAGGCAGCGCAAACCCTAGGGGGCTGACGCTGGGCCAGGAAGGGCCCACACATTTCAAGTGAAACGGAAGAGCCACCCTCCAGCAGAAATCTGAATTCAGCCTGGGGAGCAGCAAAATCAGCAAAATGGTTGACGTCAGAGCTTCAGGAGGCAGAGGAGTGTTGACGCAGTGTCCCAATGTGCTCCACACAGGCAGACACAACTATTGCGTAGGGGCAACGCAGTTGTAGCTGGGCACAATCTGTCTAGTTGTCAGAACGAAGAGATTTTTGCCTGGTGAAGTTAGGTAATCTCACTTAGGTTTTTGCCAATATAATTTTATCTCTGTAACTGGATAGTCGAGAGGGCATCCAAAGTGTATTCAAAACAACTGCTTAATAATAAAACCCTCAGAGTAGTTGCACCGATTTTCCCGCATTGGGTTTTTTCCAGGGACGTTTGTCCAAAAATAATGGTGCCCCTTGTGTGATTGTCTCATTTTATTTCATTTCATGATCTGTATGTATGTGTAGTTTGCAATAGTGTTTTCATCGCTGTTTAAATAATTAAATAGCTTGTTGAATGTAAAGAACAAGTAGGAGATGATAAACCAATGATTATAGTAGTATTTCTGATGTGTAGATTCAAAAATTCTCACATGGTATCGGGGCATTGCGGATCATACAAGATTGAAGACACCAACCGAGAGATCCAAAGAATTTGTTGCAGAGAAGAAGTTGTCCCAAGTGACAACGTTCTTTCAAAGGTAGAGGAGCAACTATAGGAGTGACGCAAAGGCTTGCGCAGTGCCTACGTCAGCATTTAAGGCCTGTAGAGGGTGACGCAAAGCCAGAGAGGAGCCCACGCAGTGATTGTGTCAGCTCTCTGGGCCAGCATTGTCCGTGAAAGGTTCGAATCAACAAGTTTTCGAGGCTGGAGGAGCAGAGCATATTCAATTTGAGGAGTTGGTGGGACGTTGTTTCTGTTGGTGCAAAACAATGTCTGTGGAGACAGAGCCGAGGTGTAGCGAGTCACTGCCTTGAGTGATTTCTAGCTAAAGAAATCTAGATCTAGGGTGCAGCAGTAAAGGAGGATTGGAGAGGAGTGATTCGACATTTGGCCAGAGGATTTCCATGAAGAAAATTAGGCCTCAGAGGGAGTCTAGAGGAGCTTGTTCCTTAGAGGATTTCTAGCGCCAAAGAAATCCAAGTCCGAGTCTTGCTTAACAGTAGGAGAGGGAGAAGAGAACCAATCCTGTTTTTTAGCAGAGATGGCAATGAATGGGTTGACGGATCAGGATAGATTGGATGGAGCATCCAATTTTGTCATTTAGAAGGCCAGGATCCTTGCAATTCTGGCAAACATTCCATCGAGGACTATGCCTTGAAAGTAGTTTTTCCGGTTGACACTGTTCCGTTAAAGAACTACGAGGAGGGCCAGGCGAAGGCTAAGTGCATGATCCTAGATGGGGTCAAAGATCATGTAGTACCACATATTGCTGAGAAGGAAACAACAAGGGAGATGTGGGAGGCGTTGACCACCTTGTACTAGGGCTCTTCTGTCCAACGGAAGATGCTATTATAAAATCAGTTGAGATAGTACCAGATGTAGAAGGGAGAAGAGATCGATCCCTTCCTCCTCACGTTACAAGGGATTAGAGACCTACTTCTGTGGGGTCTACATTAGATCCTGAGTTCATGGTCAGGATTGTCATGAATGCATTCACCGAGGACTAGGAGACATTTGTCCAAAGTATCTTGGGCAAAGCGACTCTCCCCAGTTGGGAGGAGATGTGGGCAACTCTTTGACAAGGAGAGATTAGGAGGTTGACCAAGGCGGGGGATAGCGGCAAAGGAGCCCGTGTCAAGAAGGAGGAGGATGCAGCTCTCGCATCATCAGGACAACAAGGGCAGCGAAAGTGGAAGAAGGAGGATATTTCCAAGTTCAAATGCTTCAAGTATGGGGAACTTGAACATTATGCCACTCAGTGCCCCTGGAAGAAGGGCAAGGAGGAAGCTTCTGAATCAAAGGTTGCTCCAGAGAAAGCTGACAAGGAAGGCGAGGATGAAGATTGTGCCATGAGTGCTCATGCGCCTCTGGAGAAGAGGTGGTGCGACATGGAGTTGTAGTTAAGAGGACTACATGAAAGGGCAGGATCCTTGAGGTGCTCAGACTCTTGGATCACATACAGCTACAGGAGCCCTTAACAATAGTAGCAAAATGACGAGTGTCGGTTGGAGCGAGGTGTGATGGAGCGACAGTGGCAGAGCTAGAGTGCCAAAGTTTGAGGCAGTCCAGTGGATGTTGTAGTAGTGTGAGAGGCACAAAGCAGTTTACAGCGATGTAGTGGCAGCAAAGGGCCAACACAGATCGACAGCAGAGGTAGCTTCAGCATCACGTGGCATCCATACTGACTAGCATGTCAGTTTTTGGGTGAAGTTTCAGTTACTTACTTCTCACTAAGTGAGTTGCAATGCAACAGTTAGCAGTGACAGTGCTATGGGAAGCATCAAGCAGCATTTTGAGAGGAAGATGTAATACAGATGTAGCAGAGTCATGGGCAGCAGTAAAGGAAGCAATAGTGCAGTGGATGAAGGGCATCAAGCCAAGCATTAACAACACAGAGGACTGATGTAGTGGATCAAAGTAGTACTTATGTTGAGAAGTATTACTAGAGCACATTCCTCGCTAAGAGGGAGTGTTGATTTTGGGTAGCATTGGATGTGCTCTAGCTCTGAAATTTAGTGGAGGGGCTAGAACACATGAGATCTCCATAACCCAAAAATAGTTTAGAGAAATTCCACCCGGATGAGGAGTTATTAAAATAATTAATATTTTTAATTGGTTCCTAAGTCTAAACTTAGGAAAATAAAAATATTATTGGGTATCAATAAGAATATGGGTGAGAAACTTCTAATTGATTAGGATCAAGTCTGTTTTAACCTTAGTCGTTGATTAGAGACTTAATCTCAGTCGTTGATTCATCAACAGGAAAAGTATAAGAGGAGGTTTGAGGATCAGATGGAGATACACTTTAGAGATCAAAGAGTTCAATTTTTCTGGGGCGAAGTTTGTTGAGAAAATTGAACAAGTGATCTATTGCAGCAGAGGGGCAAGGATAGTTGAGGTTAGAGGATCTTCTCCGGGACCTCGAATACACAGCAGAGAAACGCCAGAGGAGGCAGCGCAGAGCCTGGGAGACTGACATTGTGCCAGGAAAGGCCCACATATTTCTAGCGAAAGGGAAGAGCCACCCTCCAGCAAAAATCTGAATCTAGCTTGGGGAGCAACAGATGTCAGAATCAGCCGGAAAGGCTAACGTCAGTGCTTCAAGTGGCAAAGGAGTCAGTGCAGTGTTGACGCAGTGTCCTAGTTTGCTCCACGCAGGCCCACATAGCTACTACGTAGGGGCAGCATAGTTGTAGCTGGGGATGATCAGTTCAATTGTCGAAACAGAGATATTTTTGTCGGGTGAAGTGAGGTAATCTCACTTAGGTTTCAACCAATATAATTTTATCTCCGTAACTAGATAGACGAGAGGGCATCTAGAGTGTATTTATAACTACTGCTTAATAATAAAACCCTTAGAGTTGTTGCACCGGTTTTCCCGCATTGGGTTTTTTCCGAGGACGTTTGTCCAAAAATAACAGTGTCCCTTGCGTGATTGTCTCATTTTATTTCAGTTCATGATCTATATGTACGTGTAGTCTGCAATAGTGTTTTCATCGTTGTTTAAATAATTAAATAACTTGTTGAATGTAAAAAACAAGTAGGAGATGATAAACCAGTGATTGCACTAAGATTTCTGATGTGTAGATTCAAAAATTCTCACACAGGTGCCATAATGAAGAGTTAGGACCCTAAAAATGATGGACAATGGATTGGCCCCTTCTTCTCCAAATAATAAACTTGTGGTGCTCCTAGTGGGTGCGGGGGAACAATAATAACATCATGGGTCTCGTGATGAGTTGAAGATGCATGTAGATCATCTACAAGGGCTCTAATGATGGTGTAGGTGATTCCACATCATCTTTGAAGTCCTAGGTCAACTGCCAAGTGTATGCTACAACTGTGGGGTTGGTTGGGCAGAGGTGAACTACGTGCATCTTCCTCATCCAATTGGTGTATCTCGAGCAATCTCTGAACATCGTCGGGGATCCATGGAGTATTGTTTACTGCTATGGAGGCCCATGTGTTAAAATTGGCAACTAGGGCCAAACTCCACATGGGTCATCTTATTTCTGACAACTGATATTTTTCTTGGATTCTTGTCTCCGAGAGGTGTAGGATTGATTTAAATATCATTTGATTCTGACATGTACAAATAAAGATATGAATTTATTTATATTTTAGACAAATTGTCAAGGTCGACTAGCAAGCAAAACAGGCATTCAAACCCCCAACTCATCCTCAACGTTGCATATAAAAGGAGACCTGAAGTCATTTTCACCATCATCTCGTCTTACATCTCTCTCTCTCTCTCCTCTTGTGATTGGGTAGGCATTTCTGGGCATTCTTCTCTCTCACACGTGCGAAGGAAAGGAGGATAATTTTTTGTTGACTGTGTTGACCGACCTGCAGGGAGATTGTTTGACTGCGTTGACTTCAAGCTTTGACCTATTTTGACTTTGGTTTGGGTGAGGCATCTCTGTCCTAGCAGGCCGTAGATCTGGGCACTAAAACCGAGACAATCTGACCTCTCCTTTGACCAGCGTTGATTGTACTAGGGTTGGCCATAGGTTTGACTTTCGTTGACCAGTTTTGAATGGACTTTTTCGGATTGTTTTGGGTTGATTACACTTGCTATTGGAGGCCGAAGTTGATTGGGTTTGACCAAGCTAAATGGAGGAAGAATTCTGCCTTGTGGACTAGCGTTGACTTTTCTGGTTAGGGCTTTTTGTCGTTGTCATAAATTATCATATTTTTAGTTTTAACTATATCTTTGTTGAACTTTTGAAGAATATAAGAAGAATTGACCAAGGGTTTCCCCACATTGGGGTTTGTCCCTGTCTGGTGCCACATCTTGTGTCCTCTTGTCTTGGCTTTCCTTCTACTCTTTATGTTTATGTTCTATTTGCATTTTACTATCATGTTGATGTGATTGCTAAACTGGATATTAATATTGGGCTAATAAACATAGAACATACCATTGTTACCGAAAATTAATATGGTGTCAGAAGTGAGGTGAAGACAAAGCCCAAGCAAGAGTGAAAGAGCAATCACCAAAGACAGTTGGACAAGGGCAAAATGCTCAATGGGTTCCTCATCCCACTTCTCGGCTAAAGACAACCTCCATGAAAAATCTGACTATCATGGATGGAAGATGTCTCTTGATTTGACCTTGGAAGAACAAGAAGTGTTGGATTATGTGAAGGGTAAAATCCCTGAGCCTCCTTCAAATGCACTGGCTGTTGCAAAGACCAAGTACAATAGGGCTGAAGTCAAAGCAAAGAAGATTATCTCAGATTCCATTGACAAGCGTCTAGTGGCCTACATCTCCGATTTGAAGACCTCCAAGGAGATCTACGACAGGTTGATCAACATTTTCAAGGTTAGTGATGCTAATCAAACTTTATTTCTAAAAATAAGTTGAAGGATATTAAGAAGGGCAAGGATGAGGATATTCAATCCTACTTCTTAAGGATCACTGGGATCAAGAATGATCTACCTTCGATTGGAGAGGTCATTCCTGATAGGGAACTTACTATCACTACCCTTGGAGGACTCCCACCCGAGTGGTATATATTTAGAACCACTATTCTCAATAATGATCGAATTCCAGGGTTTGAAAAATTGATGTCGAGATGCATTTAAGAAGAAACAAGAATGGTGTAGCAAGGGATTCCTTCTAATAGAAGAAACCCCACTGCATTCCCCACCATATCAAAAGGAGAAATAATGCAGGGTCTAAAGGTAATTTCAATGGAAAGCATGCATCTAAGGGAGGAAGGAAGGGAAAGTTCTTTATTTGCAATAAGTTTGGCCACTATTGAAGGGGGTGTCCAAATAGAAGGGACACATCGCATGATGATGATCACAATCATTCTAGGGGAAACTTCAACAACAGTGATCAAAAGAATGGCGGGTCCTGTGGTAAGGGAAAAAGGAATGTGGGACATGAAGGAAATGGTCGACCCTCTAAGAAAGAAAGGAACTCCAGGTATGAAGAATCAAATGTCGTTAACAATAAGCAAAAGGAGTACTATCTTATATCAGCCTTCTCCACTACCTCTCCACCGAACACTTTGGGGAATTGGCTAATTGATAGTGGTGCCTCAAGGCACTTCACCAAATACAAGGAAGCTCTCTCTAATCTAATAGAGAAGGAAACAAACTTGGAGATTATCCTTGGAGACGATACCACCTATCCCGTGAAGGGAGTAGGAAATGTTACCCTTCAATTGATCAAGGTAACACTAATCATTTACAAGAAGTACTATATGTACCTGATCTCAAGAAGAACCTGGTGTCCATTTTGGCAAAGGAAGACAAAGGATACAAGGTGGCATTCATCGATGGAAAGGTACGTGTTTAGAAAAGAAATTTTAAAGATGCTTTTACTCTTGGGTCTAAGGTTGACACTTTGTATCAAGTTGGAGGAAGTCCATTAGGAGCCATGTCTTGCGACAATATCTACAATTTGAACTATGGCACCGGAGGTTTGCCCACCTTCATTATAAGGCTCTACTCGATATGAGACAGATGGTAACAAGCATGCCCAAGTTCAAAGTAGAGCATGAAGGTGTATGTCCGGGATGTGCCAAAGGAAAACTTACAAGGGGACCATTCCCCTCAAGTAATAGGAAGACCATGGATATATTGCAATTGATCCACTCCGACATATCTGGTATGATGCCCGTAAACTCTTTGGGAGGATACTTATATTATCTCACCTTTACAAATGATTATAAGGATGGCGTGTTCACCTAGTTCCGTTACTTCAAAGCCTTGATCGAAAAAAAATCCGAGAAGCAAATCAAGATATTAAGGACTGATAATGGGACTGCGTACGAATCCAATGAAATCTATGATTATTGCAGAGAAGCTGGCATTATGAGGGAGACTACAACACCATACATTCCTGAGCAGAATGGTGTAGCTGAAAGGAAGAATCGTACTATTGTAGAAGTTGTTCGTGCCATGCTTCATGATCTAGGGCTTTCGAAGTTCCTATGGGCTGACGCTGCAAATACCGCCGTGTATGTTCAAAACTGACACCCTCATCAAGCATTGGACTCCAAGACTCTAGAAGAAGTGTTCATTGGTAAGAAACCCGATGTTTTGCATTTTAGAATTTTTGGAAGTCTCGTATATTTTCATGTGTCGAAAGAGAAAAGAAGCAAATTGGGTGCATTAGGGAAGAAAGGAATTTTTGTGGGCTATAGTGAAAATTCTAAGGGTTATAGAATTTATGTGGCTGGTCAAAGGGAAGTTGGGATAAGTCATGATGTCACCTTCGATGAAGATATGGCCCTTAGCAAGAGCAACAACCTTCCTATCCCAAGGAAGGACAAAGAAGTTGACACTGGAAAACAGGGTGCAAAGGAAGATGAATCGATGCCGAATGTGGATGAACCTATGAAAGGAAGATGAATCGATGCCGAATGTTGATGAACCTATGGATCCTATTGATCCTCCTCCTTAAGAGCCCTCCTCCTCCAAGAGGATACTCTCATGGCTTAGGGAGACTCTTGAAGATGCCGAGAGACATATTTCACCAAGGGGGCCTTTCTGTGAAAGCGAGAAGCCAAACAGGTATCAAGGATACTTGATCGTCATGAGCACTATCATTCAAAATGAGCCTTCATCATTCGAAGAAGCCGTGAAGCAACAAGTATGGAAGGAAGCTATGAATGGGGAATGTGAGTCAACTATGAAGAATGATGTATGGGATGTGGTTCCTAGACCCCAAGAAAAATCGGTTGTCACCTCTAAGTGGCTCTACAAAATCAAGCATGGAGCTGATGGAAGTGCAGAAAAGTTCAAGGCTCGCTTTGTTGCTCGAGGCTTCTCTCAAACGGAAGGTGTAGATTATGACGAGATATTTGCACCTGTTGCCGGATACACCAGCATCTGCTTGATCATAGCCCTTGCCGCCTCGCAAGGATGGAACCTACATCAAATGGATGTCAAGACCGCTTTCTTGCATGGATCGATCAGAGAGGAAGTCTATGTGGAACAACTCGAGGGGTTTGAGGTTCATGACCAGGAATCTCATGTATGCAGGTTGAAGAAAGCTCTCTATGGTATGAAGCAAGAACCCTAAGCTTTGTATGAGAGGATTGATAGCTATATGATGAAGCTGAGATTCACTGGAAGTGAAATCAATCCGAACCTTTACTTTAAGGTTGAAAATGATAAACCTCTCATACTGGTACTTTATGTGGACGAACTCTTTTTGGTAGGTGCAGACCCTTTCATTCTCAAATGTAAGGGAGTTGGCTTCTGAATTTGAGATGAAGGACCTAGGCCTCATGCACTACTTCCTAGGGTTGTGTAATATCCCTAATTAGCCATGGCTAATTGGAATATTCGATTTTGTCCAATTTTTACCTTCTATAGTTATTTATAAATAAAAAAAGTGAGGACGGGGGACTTAACTCACTTTTAGAATAAAAATTCACTTCCTAGTAGCACAACGTTGTGACTTAAAGGGGACGCAGGAATGGGGCTCATGCAGACACATGGAGGGACTACGCAGGAGGGAAGAAACATGTGGCGAGATGGGAATCATGCAAGAGGAGGTGAGCCTAGGGATTGTGAGAGGCAAAGGCTATAAAATAGAGAGGAGCCCCCTCATTTTGGATCATTCAGTGATGTGCATTTTGAGCTAGTCATTTCGATTTCGGAGCATGTTAGCTGTTTAGCTAGTCTGCAGCATTGTTTAGTGCATTGAGTGTTTCCATTCAGAGATCTCACCCTTAGCCCCGAGGGACTTCGAGTGCCTGCTCAGGCAAGGTATTACCTTTGGCATTTCAGCAATAGTTTTATCAACATTCCAACAGCAGTTTCAGTGGCGTTCTGGAGGACTGCGCAGCACTGGGAGAGGGACGTAGTTCTTCCTGGTAGCAGTGTGTTGGATTGGGGTTTTTGCAGGAGGATTTATGGTGGGTGATTGAGCAGGGGACCAACCCTTGCATATTGGAGGATTTTGGCAGAGTTCCGAAGGGGTTTCTTCAGTGGCAGCGTAGAGCATTGAGGTACTACGCAGATCCCCAAGGGGGTGATTTTTGGGGGTTGGCTATTCCAGGAAAGCTTTCTGGGCTTTTATGGGTTTCATGAGTAGAGCCCAATTCCAGAGTTTCAACATTTTCCAAGGAGGGTAGCAGCCCCAAATCATTATTTGTTTCCTAGCAGCAACAACAGCACAACAGTTTACCAGCAGCATCCACGCAGAGAGGCCATTCCTTGTTATTCTAAGAGTATTTCTTCACTTGCCTTGTGTAAGTCGAGGTGCCATCTGTCTGATCACCTCTTGTACTCATTTTATTGCTCAGTATAATAAAATAGCTTAGTATTTCTCGCTCCATTTCTTGAGTATCTACTTATATTTCCTGTTTACACTATTATATGTTGTACCATTGTTATTTTGTCATTTTTGGGTTATTATATCATTTGCACGTATTTGGTTGGAGTTTTTGCTGGGGTTTGAGTAATATTCCGGGTTAGGGATATTGCAGTGGTATCAGAGCATAGATCTGGCTCAGCCTGTGGAGCTAGCAATCTATGACACCAGGGGGAAAACTGTAAATTTGTTACAGAGGTAGGAGATACCGAGACACTAGACGTAGGTTGGAGAATACCTACGAAGAGGGAGACTGTGTGCCGGTGGTGGACATAGAACAGGAGGAGCCAGTGGCTGATGCAAAATAGAAAGAGTCGATGGTGGACACAGAGCAGATGCTAGATGGGATGGGAAGAGATTTGCGGATATGCTCCTCAAATCAGTGCAAGATTTGTCGAGCCCCTACACGCTCTACCATGCCCATGTTGTTAGGAGCAGACACGTGGGTTGGAGCCCAGTAGGAGGCAGAGGCCGGCCATATGGGCGATTATTTTGTAGAATACCAGGCATATAGGCAAGAGTTCAGGGATGCTCTTTCATTCAGAGACTTTGTTCAGCTCTAGTGGGATAGTAGGCCTCGCGATCATCATAGAGGGAACCAACATTACCATGATGGTGACACCCACCGTGCAACGAGTAGATTCCATTTGCCTACGTTTGATGGTTCATCAAACAGTTCGACGAAGTCTTGGGTGGAGAAGCTGGACATTTATTTCTAGCTCAATCAGATGTCAGAGGCAGAAGCCATCAAGGTGGCAACATTGCATTTGGATGGTGAGGCCCAGGATTGTTAGTTTCACGGGATGGTTACACTCGGCCACTCTACCATGACGACATATGCGGAGTTTACCAAGAGATTGATGGAGCAATTTGATCGAAGGGATCCAAAGCAGCATTTTGTTGAGCTGACGAGGCTCAAACAGACAGGGAGCCTAGAGACCTACATTGCAGATTTCTTGAGGGTCTCCGTGATGATGCCAGACCTCTCCACGACATGAAGGGTCTATATGTATGTTGAGGGGTTAGCAGAGCCACTTCGGGGTCTAGTCCGATCCACTAGACCAACTACACTCCAGGACGCTATCAGTAGGACGTGGGACTTACAGGATGTCTTACCCAGGACCCGGACACCTTACCCCCAAAGACAGCTTTTTCAGTCTAAGGGGAAGGATGTGAGGTTTCCACCTCCGAAGGGGAATCCAGGATGAGTACAGATTGAGGACGATGTCAAGAGGGAGCTGAAGAAGAAGCAGTTGTGCTTCACATGTCAGGAGCCGTGGGCACCAGGACATAGATGTGCTGTTAGCAAAGCACATTTTATTGAGGTCTTCTTCGAGAGCAGTGGAGAAGAGGATGTGGAGGCAGGAGATAGCCATGCCATACAGGGACCTTTGCCACCTCCATCGCCAATAGCAAGTGGTGCATATTTTGCACCCACCGGAGGGGCCCTTGCAGCATTGCGAGGAGTTCCCAAGTATCTGACGCTAGCGTAGGAGTGACAATATGTGGCCAGCGCGTATCGGTTTTGGTTGACAGTGGGGCGACCCACAACTTCATCGATGCACTGATGGTTGAGCAGAGAGGTATTCAGACAGAGAACTTTGATGGGTTTTCAGTTTTGGTCCCAGGAGATGAGACCATGACGTGTGCTCATTATGTTTCAGAACTTTCAGTGACGATGGGCACCTACACATTGACTGACCACTTTTTCTTGGTCGATATCCTGGACACCAACATGATACTAGGTGTTCAGTGGCTTATTTCTCTAGGGAAGGTCACGACGGATTGGAAGACACTAGAGATGGAGTGGGATGATGAGAAGAGAGGGAGGCATGAGAAGATACAGGGACAACGTACATATCCGCCTCAGACTATGTCAGCTCATCGGATGGAAGCAGTCTTCCGAAAGGGAGACATAGAGTGGGCAGTGGAGCTGCGTGCATCAGAGGCAGGGACTACAGGGCAGACGATACATCCAGAGACATAGTCCATCCTTGATCGGTATGCCATAGTGTTTGGGGAGATTCCACCAGGACAGCCACTGGATCAGGGGTTTGAGCACACCATCGAGCTTGAGCAAGGCATACAGGCAGTGATCACTACCCCCTATAGGCATCCTAAGGCCTATTGGGATGAGATTGAGCGGGCTATCCAGGAGTTGATGGCTCTTGGGCACATTCGACCAAGCACGAGTCATTTTGCTTCTTCTGTGGTGTTGGTGAAGAAGAAGGAAGGCACATTGAGGATGTGCATTGACTACAAGGCCCTGAACAAGAAGACCCTGAAGAACAGGTACCCCATACCTAGGATCGATGAGTTGATGGACGAGTTGAGGGGAGCACGATTCTTGTCAAAGATTGATTTGAGATCTGGGTACCATCAGATTCGCGTGAGGGAGCAAGACATTCCCAAGACCGCCTTCAGGTGTCACTATTGGCATTTTGAGTTCTTGGTGATGCCTTTTGGGCTAACCAACGCCCCCGCTACATTTCAGTCCTGCATGAATCACATCTTCCAGAGTCACTTGAGGAAGTTTGTGTTGGTATTCTTTGATGACATTCTCATTTACAGCAGGACTTGGGAGGAGCATCTCCAACACATTGAGACGGGTATTGCATATCTTACAGGAGCAGCAGTTCTATGCCAAACTCTCCAAGTGCGAGTTTGGGTTGATGGAGATGTTGTATTTGGGACACATCATAGGGGTGGATGGAGTGAGAGTCCACGAGGAGAAGATCAGGGCCATCAGAGAATGGTCAGAGTCGAGAAATGTGATGGAACTTCGAGGATTCATTGGCATTTGTACTTATTACCGGAAGTTTGTCAAAGGTTTCTCACAGCCTGCTGCATCCCTGACAGATTTGACGAGGAAGGGGGCATTTAGTTGGTCAACTACGGCGCAGCAAGCCTTTGACAGGCTCAAGGAGGTTATGAGCAGCTGCCCAGTGCTTGCGTTGCCAGATTT
>APFE030424609.1:54250-101543 GCA_000404065.3 Pinus taeda
CCTACATGAATCACATCTTCCATAGTCACTTGAGGAAGTTTGTGTTGGTATTCTTTGATGACATTCTCATTTACAGCAGGACTTGGGAGGAGCATCTCCAACACATTGAGACGGTATTGCATATCTTACAAGAGCAGTAGTTCTATGCGAAACTCTCCAAGTGCGAGTTTGGGTTGATGGAGATGTTGTATCTGGGACACATCATAGGGGTGGACAGAGTGAGTCCACGAGGAGAAGATTAGGGCCATCAGAGAACGGCCGAAGTCGAGAAATGTGATGGAACTTCGAAGATTCATTGGCATTTGTACTTACTACCGGAAGTTCGTCAAAGGTTTCTCGCGGCGTGCCGCACCCCTAACAGATTTGACGAGGAAAGGGGCATTCAGTTGGTCAGAGACGGCGCAGCAAGCCTTTGACAGGCTCAAGGAGGTTATGAGCAGCTGCCCAATGCTTGCGTTGCTAGATTTTACGCAGCCATTTGTTTTGGAGTGTGATGCGTCGGGAGAGGGGATTGGCGCAGTGTTGATGTAGGGAGGTCACCCTATAGCCTTTGATAGCCGGAAGCTCCTTCCGCACGAGAGGTTGTATTCTATATACGACAAGGAGATGTTGGCCATCATGCATGCATTGGCTAAGTACCAGCAATATTTCGTGGGTAACAGGTTCAGGGTGAGGACTGATCACAACAACCTCAAGTTCTTTTTGGAGCAGAAGCAGCTATAGGAGAGGCAATAGAAGTGGATCGGCAAGATCCAAGCATATGACTTTGACATTGAGTATGTCAAGGGTAAGAACAACGTGGTAGAAGATGCCCTTTCACGTAGATCAGTCACGTTGTCTCTTATGAGTTTGGATACAGATTGGAGGGCTCGACTCTTGGTAGAGTACTCGAAGGACAGGTTTGCATGTGAAGTTCTGGATGGGTAGGTGGCAGATGACAGGTACAGGGTGGTCGATGAGATCATCTATTATAGGGACCGGATCTTCTTGACTGAGGGGTCTCAGCTCAAGAAGAAGATACTCCAAGCATCACATGATTCACCATTGGCAAGGACATCAGGGGTTTACCAAAACCTACAAGGCCATTAGGGAGAGGTTCTCATGGAAGGGCCTCAAGGAGGATGTACACCAGCGCATCTGGGAGTGCGATGTTTGCCAGAGGAACAAGGGAGAGATAAGCCATCCCGCGGGATTATTGCAGCCTCTTCCCATTCTGGAGGGGAAATGGGAGAGTATTTCAATGGACTTCATCACAGGGTTGCCCATGGTATAGGGCAAGGATTGCATCTTTGTCGTCGTTGACCAACTGACGAAGTACGCACACTTTTTTGCCATATCCGAACACTATACAGCAACACAGGTGGCCAAACTGTTCTTTAGAGAGATCTTTAGGCTACATGGTCTTTCTAAGACCATCGCCAGTGATAGGGACAACCGTTTCATGGGCGGGTTTTGGTTGGAGCTTTCCGGTTGGTGGGGACGGAGTTGATACCGAGTACTAGTTATCACCCACAGACGGATGGGCAGACAGAGATAGTTAACAAGTGGCTAGAGGGCTACTTGCATAACTATGTTAGTGGGCAGCAGCGAGCATGGTTGAGGTGGATGCATCTAGGGGAGTACTGCTACAATAATTCACATCACATGTCCATTGGTATGTCACCATTGTATGCCTTATATGGGTATCATCATTTATCTTTTGCTGACGTGATGCTTGGTGATAGCAGGGCTCCCAGAGCCAAGATTTGGATCCAAAAGAGTCAGGATATTCTCCGAGTTCTCAAGGATAACATGGCTACAACACAGAACCAGCAGAAGCTGTATGCCGACAGGGGTCAGGTGGATAGACAATTTGAGGTAGGGGACATGGTCTACCTACGATTACAGCCATATCGACAGTCGTCACTAAAGCAAAAGGGAGTTGAGAAGCTCAAGCCTCGCTTTTATGGGTCGTACAGGGTGATACGCAGGGTTGGACAGGTTGCATATGAGTTGGAGCTGCCCCAAGGCAGCAAGATTCATAACGTTTTTCATGTATCATGCCTGAAAAAGGCATTGGGGCAGCAGGTGACAGTGACAGATGAGCTACCACCTATGGATGATGAGGGGCATTTGGTATTGCAGTCAGAGGCTATCATTGATACCAGGGAGAGGCAACTGCGGAGTAGGACGATCCGGGAATTCTTTGTGAGGTGGAAGAATTTGCCGGATGAGGATGCCACTTGGGAAAGTGAGAAGATCTTGCAGCATCCATCACTTCAGTTGCTTGAGGACAAGCAACATTTTGCCAGGGGAGACTATAATATTCCTAATTACCCATGGCTAATTGGAATATTCGATTTTGTCCAATTTTTGCCTTCTATAGTTTTTTGTAAATAAAAAAAGTGAGGACGGGGGACATAACTCACTTTTAGAATAAAAAGTCACTTCCTAGTAGCACAACATTATGACTTAAAGAGGAGCCAAGGGGGCCAAAGTGGGGACGCAGGAATGGGGCCCACGCAGACACATGGAGGGACTGCGCAAGAGGGAACATGTGGCGAGAGGGGAATCACGCAGGAGGAGGTGAGCCTAGGGATTGTGAGAGGCAGAGGCTATAAAATAAAGAGGAGCCCCCTCATTTTGGATCATTCAGTTATGTGCATTTTGAGCTAGTTGTTTCGACTTCTGAGCACACTGGCTGTTTAGCTAGTCTGCAGCACTGTTTAGTGCATTGAGTGTCTCCGTTCGGAGATCTCACCCTTAGCCCTGGGGGACTTCGAGTGCCTGCTCGGGCAAGGGATTTCCTTTGGCATTTCAGCAGTAGTTTTATCAGCATTCCAACAGTAGTTTCAACAACGTTCTGGAGGACTGCGCAGCACTGGGAGAGGGACGTAGTTCTTCCTGGTAGCAGTGTTGGATTGGGGTTTTTGTAGGAGGATTTATGCCGGGTGATTGAGCAGGGGACCAACCCTTGCATCTTGGAGGATTTTGGCAGAGTTTCAAGCAGAGTTCTGGAGGGGTTTCTTCAGTGGCAGCACAGAGCATTGAGGGACTGCGTACATCCCCAAGGGGGGCGATTTTCGGGGTTGGGCAATTCTAGGAAAGCTTTTTGGGTTTTTCTGGGTTTCTTGAGTAGAGCCCAATTCCAAAGTTTCAGCATTTTCCAAGGAGGGGAGAAGCCTCAAATCATTATTTGTTTCCTAGCAACAGCAGTAGCACAATGGTTTATCCACGCAGAGAGGCCATTCCTTGTTATTTTGAGAGTATTTCTTCACTTGCCTTGTGCAAGTCAAGGTGCCATCTGTCTGATCACCTCTTGTACTCATTTTATTGTTCAGTGTAATAAAATGGCTTAGTATTTCTCGCTGCATTTCTTGAGTATCTGCTTATATTTCCTGTTTACACTATTATATGCTGTACCACTGTTATTTTGTCATTTTTGGGTTATTATATCATTTGCACGTATTTGGTTGGAGTTTTTGTTGGGGTTTGAGTAATATTCCGGGTTAGGGATATTACAGGTTGGAGGTCTGGCGAAATCCCGGAGAAATTTTCCTACCTCAAGGAAAATACGTTGTGAAGATATTGGAAAGATTTGGGATGGTGGACTGCAAGCCTATGACAACCCCGATGGAACTTAACTTTAAGGATTTATGTGG
This sequence comes from Pinus taeda, assembly GCA_000404065.3. Lineage (NCBI taxonomy): Eukaryota > Viridiplantae > Streptophyta > Pinopsida > Pinales > Pinaceae > Pinus > Pinus taeda. The sequence continues at coordinate 57,892 of APFE030424609.1, forward strand.
AAGGGTTGCCAGACCTGATTTGGGAAATGCTTCTCAGTGTCATCAACTCATAGGAGCACTGATGTTCTTCGTGAACTCCCATTTGGACATATGTTTTGCAGTTAACACGTTAAGCCAATATATGGTTGAGCCTCATCATATACATTGGATTGGTGCCAAGAATCTTCTGAGATATGTTCGGGGCACAATCACTCATGGACTGAGATACACTGTTGGAGATGTGAGGCTTCATGTTTATTCTGATGATGGTTGGGATGGAAGTGTGGTGGATCGCAAGAGAACTTCTGGATGTTGTTTTTCTTTGGGTTTTGCTTCGATATCCTGGATGGGTAGGACGCAGAAATTGGTTTCCTTGAGCATTGCTGAGGTCAAATACATAGTTGCTAGTATGGCCTCCTCTGAAATTGTCCAGTGAGCTGTTTGGACATGTGCTGGATACCACCGTGATCCTCTGTGACAACCTGAGTGGGATCCAATTATCAGAGAATCTCGTGTTTCATGATCGCTCCAAGCATATAGATATCTAGTACCACTTTATCCAAGATATGGGACAACAGGAGCAATAAGGCTCCATCACATTGGGACTAATGAGAAGGTCGTCAATACCTTGACAAAGCCCCCCTAGGGAAGGTCAAGTTCTTGATCTTCCGTGAACAACTTGGAGTCGTGCAGAGACCCTCTTGCGAGGGTCTTGTATGATATGGAAATTGAGCTCTGGGAGGTAAGGGGGGCTTGGGATACTTCTTGGAGCGATGAGAAACCATAGGGTGAGTGGTTCGACCTTCCCCTAGTGGTTTGTTGTGTACAGGGTGAGTGGTTCAACCTCCCTTGTGATACCCTGTGGCGACATATAGGTAGGATGAGTGGTTCATCCTTCTCCTACTGAGAAGTCCTACCCATACAGTCTGGGACTCATGGGATGTACCTCTCATTCTGGCCAATGAGTTGTGAAATGAGGATAGGGACCATAGTACTATTGATGGATGCATCGTGTACTACCATACTCCCTATGCTAGGATGACTGATATTGATCTGGGATCAATTGGAACTGACTTCGGGTCAGTAAGAGTGGTATGAAACACTCTCTTTTGATTGAAACTGACTTCATGTTAGTAAGAGTGGTATGAGAGACTCTCTTTTATCTTGGATTGACTTCGGCTCAATAGAGAATGGTATGGTACATTCTCGATCGCTTCTTCTTCTTCATAGTTTAGCAGAGCAGAGTAGTACATTGATGGCAGAGATAGTACCGACTGGCAGATGGATTAGCAGATGGACTTCTTTGTAGTTGAGAGCGAGTGTTAAATTGGAAACAATGGCCAAACTCCACATGGGTCATCTTATTTGAGGGAGTTGATATGTTTCTTGGATTCCTCTCTCCGAGAGGTGTAAGTTTGATCTAAAGATCATCCAATTCCGATATGTACAAATAAATATATGAATTTATTCATATTATGGTCAAATTGTCAAGGTCGACCAACAAGCAAAACAAGCATTTAAACTCCCAACTTATCCTCAACGTTGCATATAAAAGGAGACCTCAAGTCATTTTTGCCTTGATCTCATCTCATATCTCTCTCTCTCCTCTTGTGATTGGGTAGGTATTTTTGGGCATTCTTCTTTCTCACACGTGCGAAGTAAAGGAGGACAAATTTCTGTTGACTGCATTGACTAGTGTTGACCGAGCTACAGGGACGTTGTTTGACTTTGTTGACTCCAAGCGTTGACCTATTTTGAATTCAGTTTGGGTGAGGCATCTCTGTCCTTGCAGGCTGCAGATCTAGGCTCTAAAACTGAGGCAATCTAACCTCTCCTTTGACTAGTGTTGACTGTACTAGGGTTGGCCACAGGGTTGACTTTTGTTGACCAGCTTTGACTGGAATTTTTCAGACCGTTTTGGGCTGATTACACTTGTTGTTGGAGGCCGAAGTTGATTGGGTTTGACCAAGCTGAGTAGAGGAAGAATTATGCCCTGTTGACCAACGTTGACTTTTTTGGTTAGGGCTTTTTGTTGCTGTCATAAATGATCAGATTTGTAAATTGTACTATCTCTCTCTGCTGAACTATTGAAGAATATAAGAAGAATTGATCAAGGGTTTCCCCACATTGGGGTTTGTCCCTGGCTGGTGCCACATCTTGTGTCCTCTTGTCTTGGTTTGTCTTCTACTGTTTATGTTGACGTTCTATCTACATTTTACTATCATGTTGATGTGATTTCTAAACTGGATATTGATATTGGGCTAATTAAGAAATTGAAGTAAAATTGCTCTTAAGCATAGAACATGCCATTGTTACCTAAAATTAACACCATAGCTCTCAACACATACCCTACATGTGCCAATGTAGCCCTCTGGAGGATCAAGGCCCCATATAGGGAGACCAAACCCAAGATGGAGACCATCTGCAATCCTGCATAAGATCCAATGTGTCCCATAGCCTTCCAATACAACAAGTCATTAGAGAAATTGAGTAAAGGAGCTTACCAACCATGGACCACAGGTGGGGACTTCATAATGGTCTGTCCTTCTATAATGGGTTTCGGGATGTTCCAACGTCTCCTAAACTCCAAATGGGGTTAACCAAGTATCCTCTTAGGTGGTTTCTACTTCTAAAAGGGATAATGTGTTCAAGGTACATCCTTCAAAAGGTTGTGGCATGTGACAGATAGGTGAATGAATTGGGGGATGAGAGGGGGCAGCCCTGGGCCACATGCTGGGGTACAAGGGTAGCTAATAAAAGGGAAGCCCACACTTGGGTTTATAATATATAGGAGGGAGCAATCTTGGTACATGAGGTGCCCTAGCCTTGATTTTTCCACCCTTATTTATATGCCTTTTGCATTTTTATGATTTTCTTTGATTAATTGCTCGGGGCTCAAGGGGTAAGAGCATGATGTATAAGATATCGCAGTGAATAACCCCCCCTTTTAAAGTAGGGCGGTTCATTGCCCACCAGGGTTTCAGACAATCATGCGTTTCTATATGATGAGGGAGGCTCATAGAACCTGTAGGAACCAGGGTGATGACTGTGATGATTGTTTAGAGCTCATGTATTGGCTTTTGCCCACGTGTTAAATGTGTCTTTCCTGGCCATATTTTGCATTTTGAGGTACATTTTCCTGTTTAATGTGGCCAAATATGATTTTATCTTTCATTTTAGCTGCATAAACCTATAGGGTATCATTCTAGGGCCGACACAAGGTGTGGGAAAGGGGAAGGAGTGAGCTAACCCTATGTGAGCCTAGTGGAGAAATGTGGACCCAAGTGGGAGAAATGATGAATGGGGTAATAATGAGTGGAAAGGGGGCAATATATGCGGATAAGGGAATGGGACCACACAACCAAAATCAGGGTTTCTCGTAAAATACCATCCCTAAAGCAAAATGGTCAGTAAAAGAGATTCCACGAGATTAGAATCCAACGTTGATATCCAAAAGGGGTCTAGGGGACAAGAGCACAGACCTATCCCATTCTTTCTGCCGAACCCCCCCCATTAATCCATTCCCAAAAGTGTCCATGATAAGCAAACTATAATACTCAATTACCAAATGACAAGTCATACCTTTAGTTTCGAGAGGCCCACTTTCAAACGTATGACCATGCTAGATGGGAGAGGGACCACATGACTGGCTCCGGTCATGGAGAAATGGCACAATGAGCTAGCTTTTGGCTATTGGTTGAGGACCTTCTTGGAGGAAAAAAATTCTCCTAGGGATATCAACCACAAAATGGTGGGTAACATCTCGCTCCAACTAGGATGTGATCTCTCGAAGAAGTAACAGAGCTACTCAAACGAGAGGTCACGAGAACTCCATCAATCTCTTGGTTACTGTAGACCTGTCACTTACACATAAAATAAATAAAGAAAACACGGGGTAACATGCTTTCGCGGTGTCTCATGATTGCACATGCTTAGTGTTAGGCCGTAAAATCAATAGAAAAATAAAATATGCAAAATTTAATTTAAATGCATTTAATCTACCATGAGAAATATCATACAAGGTTACTTTTAATGAAAAATCAACATGCGATGCATCCTACTCTAACATGCATAACATACAATGTCAAGTGCTAGGTGTAATCATAGACCCAATTCAACCAACATGTCAATTGATCAATACCAGAGTGCATGCTTCCATGATTATTTTTGCAGCGGACCTGGCAATACAAATGGGAAAAATGATATGACGGGTTGTGAGGGAGGGAGGTGGGAAAATAAGTGACCCACAAGCCAAAGAAAGGAACTGTGGAAGAAGGAAAAGACACCAGTCGAGAGGATTGGATTTGATCCTCCAACTAGGAGATGGGAATGTCAATGACCAAGTAAATGAATCTTTGATGAAGAACTATCTGAGGCATATCATCCTTAGGGTAAGAAGGAGTGAAAGACTCAAACATGTTTAGGATGATACTATTTTGGTCATTGGGAAAACAAGAAGTGGGCCCATCATCATATTTGGGGAAAAACCATGATTCTTGGTCCTTCATAGGGGAAAAGAACTCTTCATCAAGACTAAGGGAATCAACATTATCACAAGCATCTATTTCTAGGGAAGGGGAGGAATGCTCAAACATGAAGAAAAACCCTTTATCGATGGCATGGCCTAGGGAAACATCTTCTTCAATTTTTTCTATGTTAGAGTCATCAGAATTTCCCACAATCTCGGAAGGCTCTTCTTTGATTGAATCATCTTGGAACATAAAGAAGAGACCTTTCCAACCACTAGGAAGGGCTTCATAAGGACCAACATTGTTATTCAAAAGGGGCATAGCATTTTCTTCTTCCCTGAGCTCATTCTTATGGACTTGGAAAACCATCGGGTCTTCATTTCTATAATCAGACCAAATTCCCTAATCAACAGTCCAAAATTCACTTGTAGATTCTTCGTATATTCGACTCTCATGATCTTCCTTAGAATCCTCCCATTCTTCACTATATATTTCGTGTTGGTTAGGATGCCATTCATTCTCTTCTTTATATAGGGAGCACTCTTCCTCCATATGTTCTCGAAGAATGATCTCCAAGGTATTTACTACATGATTTTAATAAAATGCCTCAAGAAGAAGGTCATCGGTAGGACTCTCTTTATATTCACTCTTCATGTTACGAAGCGTTTCCGATTGTTCACAATAGTGGGAGAAAATCTCTTGGGATGCAAGTGCTTTAATGATGGTGTAAGTGATGCCACATCATCCTACAAGTCCTGGGTCAACTACCAAGTTTATGATACATATGTGGGGCTAGCTAGGCATAGGTGAAACAGGTACATCTTCCTCGTCCAATAGGTGAATGTCGAGCAATCTTTGAACATCCTTGGGGATCCATGGAGTATTGTTTACTGTTGTGGAGGCCCATGGCTTTCAATACTCACCCTACATGTGCCAATGTAGCCCTCTGGAGCCGTAGGTCCTTGTATAGGGAGACCAAACCCAAGATGGAGTCCATCTACAATCCTACATAAGATCCAATGCGTCCCGTAGCCTTCCAATGCAACAAGTCATTAGATAAATCAAGTAAATGAGTTTACCAACCATGGACCACAGGTGGGGACTTCATAATGGCCTACCCATCCATAATGGGTTTCAGAATGTGCCAATGTCTTCTAAACTCCAAATGGGGTTAACCAAGTATCCTATTAGGTGGTTTCTACTTTTAAATGGGATAATGTGTTCAAGGTACATCCTTCAAAAGGTGGTGGCATGTGACAAATAGGTGAATGACGTAGGGGATGAGAGGGGGTAGCCTTGGGCCACATGTTGGGTTACAAGGATAGCTAATAAAAGGGAAGCCCACACTGGGTTTATTATGTATAGGAGGGAGAAATCATGATACATGAGGTGCCACGGCCTTGATTTTTCCACCCACCCTTATATGTTTTTTAATGATTTTCTTTGATTAACTACTCGAGGCTCAAGGGGTAAGAGCATGATGTATAAGATATAGCAGTGAATAACTCCCCCCTTTAATGTAGGACGGTTCATTGCCCACTAGGGTTTGGGACCATCATGCGTTCCTATATGAAGGAGGCTCATAGAACCTGTAGGAACCAAGGTGATGATCATGATGATGGGGTAAAGCTCATTTATTGGCTTTTGCCTACATACTAAATATGTTTTCCTGACCATCGTTTGCACAAACCTAGCCCATTCTTTCCACTGAATCCTCCCATTAATCCATGCCCAGTAGTGTCCATGATAAGCAAACTACAACACTCAATTACCAAATGACAAGTCATACCTTTAGTTTTGGGAGGCCCACCTTGACAAGTCATCATGGCAAATGGGCAAGCGACCACATGGTTGGCTCAGGTGGCGAAGAAATGGCATTATGAGCTATTTCGTGGATGCAAGGGATTGTTGGTTGTTGTCTGAGGACCATCTTGGAGGAAACAATTTCTCCTAGGGATATCATCCACAAAATGGTGGGTAATAGGGCGCACACATTAGGGAGGTAGAATTTTTTTATCCTTTAGCCTTTGAATTAAGTCCAACAATTTCTGACACATCTGTATCAACAAAAGAAGAATAACAAGGCTTGTTGGAAGGATTAGGAGATATGGTTGGACACAATTTGGAATATCGTCAACTGAGTCTAGAGAAACAACCCCCTGATTATTTTATTCCAGTTACAATTAGTGTTGCAAAACAATTTGTTGATCACTATGTTGTGGGCTTAGGAAGTGTTGTGAAACAACCTAAATAGCGTGAAAAACTTGTACAACATGAATAGCCTAAACAACCTGAACAGCCTGAGCAAGTTGAGCAACTAGTTGAATATTCTCCTCAATTAAGGAAGCAACTGCGTGTTGTCCCCTTTCAAAACTCAAGAAGAAAAGATGGCTGAAGAGACAATTACTACCTTTGAGTTCCCTATTGGAAATGTTCAAGTGCAGTGTCCGATGAAAAATATCCCTTTGTCAACCCTTCCAAAATTTTCCAAGGTACCACTAGTGAAGATCTAGGTACATTCATTTTTGAATTTGATGTCTTATGTAAAAGTTACGATTATATCTCCAACGGCCAAATAATAAAGTTTTTCCTTGCTAACCTAATGAGAGAATCTTTGAGATGGTTTATGGGATTAGGAGGTTTATCTATCTCTTCATGGGAAGATATGAAGAAAACCTTCTTGAATAAGTATTACGACTACTGTAGAACTAGGGTTCAAAGGGAAGAGTTGTTCAGAATGTCCCAACAAGATGAAGAGAATTTGGAAGATCATATAGAACACCTCCATTACAATCTGCAAAGGTCCAAGCATAGTGATATAAATAAGGACTTCCTGAAGACTACTTTGATTAAGGAAATAAAGGAGGATTATTTAGACACGCTCAATCTTTTGGGAAAAGGAGACATATCCAAAGAACCTTATGATGAAATTGTTGCACTTTGGATGAGAATTTCCATAGGATTAGCAAGAAGTAAATTTTCAACACGAGATCCTTCTGCCATAATACAGAGGTCAACCAATGGCGGGGTGACAAGGGAAAATATTGGGAACCTATTAGAAGAATTTAAGACTAGCATTATGAGTTCCCTTACTTCTTAGCTTGACGTGTTACAGGAAAAACAAAGACAAGTTGAAGTAGAACAAGCCTTGTCTATATGTTTCCTTGTGTAGAAAGAAGCACTCTCTTAGGGAATACCCACTTAACAATATAGGCACCTTTATTATTTTTGAACAGGAACATTCAACAGAGCAATACCCATCATTTCCAAGATCAAAGGCAGTCTATAAGGAATCAGGGGAAGAAGTTGAAGCAACATATTTCATTGATTCCAAGAAGCCCACTAGGTATGATTCAAGATCATTTTTCTTCTTTAAATCCATGGTCTAATTTGTATAATCTTTAGCAATTTCCTTAGAAGATGCAAAACCTTGTAGCACCATGGAAACCTCCTACCCTCGCCTAGTCCAGTATCCAATGGCATGTCCCCAGTGGCCTTCTCCTTCAAATCAATCACTTTCGTGGCCTCAAACATTGTGAGGAACTAATTTCTCTAATCAACGACCTATCTGATTACCAATGCAGAAACAATAACTGCAACTATTGAAAATTGGCATTTATGGTCAGAATTTTTCATGAACAAATGATGGGGAAAATTCAAATTTTGACCCTTGACCAAGTCAACGCCGCAATGAAAAGACACCTCCTAAGTCACAAATAAATAAACCATAATTGACTTCATTTGGAGCAACATGTCACACCAATCAATTTGGTCTAAAAATTACAAGGATCTCTCATATGTGCGAAGGAATCTGAGGAGAATATTTTTTGCATTGACCTTCTCTTTCTCTCTACTTTGACTTTTGTTGACCTGGGGTATTTGACTTTTGTTGATCGAGACTTTTGGTTACTGTTTTGACTGTGATTTTGACTATGATTGGAGGCCAAATCTTTGACTAGAACATTTTCTGCATTGATTGAATTTATGGCTATGTTTTTTGAGGTTGCCCGCAGGGTTTCTCTGTGAAATTAGACCAAAAGTTGTAGGAGACTTTGACTTTGTTTGATCGAGTTTTGACTGAGGAAAGAAGGTCGAATACTCTGCTACATTGACCACAGGGTTGACTGATGACTTTGACCAAAAATTGAAGGGTCTATTGACTATGGTTAACTGGGCTTCCACAGGCCAAAATTCGACCATGTGTTGCAGATTGTGATCATTGACTAGATTTGACTCTCTCTGGTATGATTGGTTTTGACTTGGTTGACTTGGAAAGTCAAAGGTTTGACATTGACTGGTTTATGGGTGTATTATTGGATTATGTATCTCGACAAGATTTGATTCTCTCTCTCATTTGATTGGTTTTGACTTGGTTGACTTCAAAAATTGAAGGTTTGACTTTGACTGGTTAATGGATGTACTATTGGACTATGTATCTCAAGTTGAACATTGATTCACTGAGAAGAAGAAAAATTGATTCTGGGTTTCCCCCTTTGTGGGGTTTTGACCTAGTCTTTGACCAAAAATATGTGTGTCTCATTGTGCTTAGCTATCTTCTATTATGCATTATTGTTCATTGTTCTATCTATAATTGCTTAACTGTTACTAGGGTGAACAAAATTGGATGCTATATTGTTTTAAGTGATTATAACATCATAGAACATGTGAAAAATTAAAAATAACATCCTTCTATTGTACCAGTAAATTACCCTCCTCTACGACCTCAATTGCCTGTACAACCTAACCCTAATCATAATAATAAGGTGATGGAGCAAATTGAAACACCAATTCCTCCAACTTACTGTATCTCACCTACAAAATGTAATGAAGTACTATTACGATTAGGGAGAATAGTAAATCCTAGATTTTCCTTATTATCATAGAAATTGAGGAATATAGTTCTCTAAGGGAAGAAACTTTGACTCAAGAGTCATTTGATAGAAAATAGGTTGAACCAACCAATAATATCGCTGCTACAACTGACACCATTGTAATAGTTGGAAAATTGTAACAGTTGATATCTCTATTCCAACTTATACTATTGTAACAACTAAGCCCTCTAAAATAGTTGATGGCATTGCCACTGTAGGGCCTATAACACTTGAAGCTAATAACAATACTAATACCACTTTATGCCCACCATACGCAAAAAGATTAATTGTAGCCAAAGCTACCCCTCAACCAGAGTTTGACTTCTTGAAAGAATTGAAAAACTTGTTTGTCTACATCCCACTACTCCAAGAAATCTGAGATGTTCTGATATATGAAAAAACAGTGAGGGAGTTGAGTAAAAAAACCTAGTAGAAAACCCAAAGATCCCCCTACTGTGCATGTGGTAGGAAAATTGCCAGAATTGATGTTAGGAGAAGTTTCACCTACCAAATATGAGGATACGGGAAACCCAACTGTAATTGTTCTTATTGGAGGAATAGCCATTCGAAATACCATGGTTGATTTAGGGGCTAAAATTAATGTAATGACCAAGAAGACTTTTGAACTATTTGGGTTTACCAATTTAAAACCAACCCCAACTATATTAGAATTGGGTGATAGGTATAAAATTTGTCTCGAGGGGATATTACAGGATATTGTTATCTCAGTTGATTCTTGAGAATACCCAATGTATTTTATAGTGTTGCAGCTTAAAACTCGCCTAGGGGGTCAGCCCTTGATCTTAGGCGGCCTTGGATGGCCACTACAAATGCTTTTATTAGTTGCATATCTAGATTTATGACCATATCTGATGGGACTACCACCAAGAATCTTGTTCTCTGTTCTTCAGCTAAGCCAAGTGTGGAATCTGAAAACACATTTTGGCAATTTGAACAAGACGAGAATGATGCACATCCAATTCTCACTATTGGGAAAACTTTATATTTTAAAAATGATACTAAGGATGATACTATTAACAATTTAATTAATGATCCCTCTGTTGTTACACATCCAGTATCTCGGTTGTTGAATTCTATATTGGACAAATTCAATGAGGAAGAAACTATTGATGATCCTACTCTAGAATAAATACCTACTACCTCTAGTCTTAAGAGTATTCCAATCAAGATAGAGCTTGGAAAGACCTTGAAATATTAATCCCAATTTATCCCTTGCACAAATAGTGTGAAATTTTAAATTTTGTTGCAATTACTAGTTATTATTCAACTACCTATTTAGATTATTTGTCTTTTGCAATTAACTTGCAGAAAATACTAGATTAAACACTTTACAAACAAAAAAATAACCATAGGAATTGAGAAATAAATTCTTCAGCAAATTAAAGTGTACATCAACTACTTGCCTAACACTGGCAAAGCTTTGGTAATTTTTTCCATTGGAAAAGTCGATTTGGAAACACAAAGTTTCCTTCTACAAAACCTTGCGGCCTCTTTCTTGCAACTCACACTAGCAAAATATGGTATTTCATATGGCGCAACTAGAATTTGCACTGATACAGGAAAATCGTTCCTGCAACCCCTTCGTCCCCCTGCGACTCACACTAGACAACTCGCACTTCCCCCAGCACCTATCTTCGACAACTAGAAATCAATATGTTGCCTAGTAATGTGCATTGGATAGTGTTGCCTCTCTACAGAATAAGTCAGCCTCTATTTCTTTCTCTTGGAATGTTGGAATCTCATGAAGAATTCCTCTGACAATCACTCCTCAATTCTTCCTACTGAAACCCTTGCTGCTAGAGTCCTTGTGTTGCCTCTGTGCCCTTGCTCTCATTGTAACTCTATGTCTCGATGTATTCTCCAAATGCCCTTCAATTTCCTCTTATAATCTCTCGTCGGCGAATCAATGGCCATGATCTAATCACAATAGATGGCTAAGATCATCTTGACCCGATCAAGTGACTTTTCCAAAATTTTCTAGATGAAAATCAATTTACCCCATTTAATACTGATTAATTAAGCTTATTTCCCTAAGTTAGACTTAGCAAAATTAATTAAATCTAATAAAGGCCTTTTCTCCTGAAACCTTTTATGTGTATTGGAGAAAATGTGTTCCTTAGCTTCGTAGACACAAGATAAGACTAGAAGACTTGTCTGAGCTACACAAACTAACACAGGTAAATTGGTACAGTTGTTGAGAAAGTACAAAGAGGCTTTTATAAGGACATTAAGGGTATCCATCTGGATTTATGCACTCATCATATTTATTTGAAAGAAGGATCCCACCCTATTCAACAACCTCAACAAAGAATGAATCTCTAGCTTGAAGGATGTTGTCAAGGAGGAGCTTCAAAAACTCTTGAATGCAAACTTCATTTACCCAATTTATGGCAATTAGGGTATCACCACTTGTGGTTGTTCCTAAAAAGAATGGTAAGTGGAGAATTTGTGTTGACTGTAGGGAGATTAACAAGGCCACTCAAAAGGACCACTTTCTATTACCTTTTATTGATTAAGTCCTTGATATCCTATTTGGTAAAAAGTTTTTCTCGTTCCCTAATGAGTTTAGTGGCTATACTCAAATTCAGATTGCTCCGAAAGATCAGGAAAAGACCACCTTCACATGCCCCTAGGGTACATTTTCTTATAGATTCCTCCCTTTTAGACTTTGTAATGCACCAATAACCTTTCAACATTTTGTGTTAGGAATCTTCTCTAATTTGGTTAACAACTTGGAAATCTTTATGGACGATTTTACACCTTATGTTGATGAATTTAATGAAGCTTTAAACAATCTTGAAAAGGTACTTGAGTGTTGTATAGAAACCCATCTCTCTCTCAACACTGAAAAATGTCATATGATAATGAACAAAGGAATTGTACTTGGACACTATCTTTTTGTTGCAAGTATACAGGTAGATCTAGCAAAAATCATGGTAATTGTGAAGATCTATATTCCTAAGGCACATAAATAGGTACATATTTTTGTAGGGCATGCAGGTTAGACATTTTATAGAGAAATTTGCTAAAGTTGCTTCTCCATTTTTATCCCTACTAACAAAAGACAAAGAATTTATATGGATTAACAAGTACAAGAATGTGTTTGCAGAGATCTAAAGATGTGTAACCATAACCCCTATATTGTGAGGACCAAACTGGACCCTATTGTTCCACATCTCTATGGATGCTTCTAATACAACCATTGGGGTTGTGTTGGGACAACAAGAAGGAAACCAACCCTATGCCATCTACTATATTAGCAAGAATCTAACTATTGGAAATGTAACTAGTTTCGGTCTTCATAATTGTTGTTGTACTCATTTTGGTGTGTATCTTATGTAACAAACAAAAGAAGAAAATAAAAGTTATTATTTTTAAAGCATGGGTTTCATGCTCTTTATTGATGGTCTTCTAAGTAAAAGCATATTCTTCATTCTTCTAGGGTTTGTTAGCTCATAGGACATATTGTCATGAGTCAAGAAAGTCAACATTATGTTTATAAGACCCTTCCAAGCAAAATATATCTTGTAAAAGAATTTATTTCGAATCTAGAAAGTCTTGGAAACCTCCAAATTACAAGTCGGCTCTGGAAGCTTCTAGTCGGCCTAAAGGAGGGAATTCAACCTCTTAGAAAGGCTATATAAAGGAGCATATTCAACCTCATTTGGGACTCACTCACCAACAAGTTTGATCTGCCAAGAAAAGTTCAATCTAAGGCTATAAGAAGAAAGGAAGGGGGAGCAAAGATCAAGAAAGCAAAAGGAATCCAAGAAGTTAAGGAAAAACTTGTTTTTGGGCTCTCTCTCACATGTACAAAAAACTAGGGTTTCTGTAGCTACAAAGAAGGCCAAAACTGCAAGTCCAAATTGCAGGAGAGCGAGTTGCAGTGGCAAGTTGTTGAAAGAGAGAATGTCCTATCTTAACCTCGTTGACCTTCGGAGGATCTGTGTTGCTCAAGGAAGGACTATTAAAAAAGTTGGTTTAAGGGTTTCTACAGAAGCTACAGGGCCAAAATTGCAGGACGAACATTGTGGTTGAAGTTGCAACTAGAAGTTGATTTTCTTGGAAGGCCTAACTTGGTACCTCGAGAAGGACTTGGTTTAGGGTTTGGGTCTATGTTGTCTCATTTGAAGGAGAAGAGTTTATGGGTTTTTCCCATGTAGGGGTTTTGCCCTAGCTTGGAGCCTAACTTGCATGTCCACTGTCTTTATTATTTTCTCTTAATATTTGTTTGATGAATAAGATCTAGTAAAGAAACACAAGAAGAATAATAAAGTTCACAAAATAGTATTAAGGTTAAGGAAAATTAGAATTAATAGTTGCCACATTGCATTATCCAACATGGGATTAGAGCTAAGGTGAACAAGAAGGCAGTTGGAAGTATCATCTCGTGGACAAAAGAAGTATTTGCTTAGAGGAAAAGGAATAGCTATTGATCTAGAAGAAGTGTCTCATTAGAAGAAAGCTTGAAGAGGAAGACTACAAGAAGGTTGTTGTTCAAGGTTCATTGGTAGACCTCCCTGAAGGAAGCATCAAAGGATTTTTTATATCATCACTTTTGAAGCCATCATTGAAGTCTCCTTGAAGATCTTGGAAACCCCAAGATAGTTGGGGACATCATCAGAAAAGGGAAGACACTTGATCATGAAGTAAGTATCATATTGTTACTCTATGTCTAAATATATAGGTCATATGGCTTTTTTCTGCAATGAAAGAAACAAGCTCATTGGTTCATCAAATTTCTTAGCATGGAAGAAAAGGATTGACCTGGCACTTACAGAATATGAAGTAATGGAATATTTACTGGTGAAATTACTGAACCTAGCAAAGACAAGACTCAAGAAGTAGCAAAGTACAATAAAGGAGAAGTAAGGGCACAAAGGAACATCGTTGAATCCATTAAGGATCATCTTGTTCCATTTGTTGCAAATTTCAAAACTTTTAAGGTTATGTATTGTTAGCTTTTGTAGCATTGGATGTGTTCTAGCCACGAAATTTTGTGGAGGCTAGAATATAGGAGATCTCCAAAACCCAGAAATTGTTTATGGAAATTCCGCTTAGAAATGACTTAATTAGATTATTCATCAATTTTTAAATATTTCCTAAGTTTAAACTTAGGGAATATGACTAATTAATTATAGTCCAAAAATAACTGTGTAAATTTATGTGTGTGTATGCTAGCATTTCTTCTAGCGTTTATTCTTCCATAGTTTTATTCTTGTTGGTTGCAGTGTGAATTATTCAATATTTGTTGTAGGAAACAATAAATAAATTGTTAAGTAAAAATAACAATTAGGTGAATAATTTCTAGTTGCTGCAATAGATTTTGAGTTTCCAAATTTTCACATGGTATTAGAGTGTAGATGATTAGCCAAAGAGCTCAGTAGCGAAGAAAGGAGTTTCATTGTCCAGTGTGGGCAACAGATCGAAACCCCAGAGGGCAGCGCAGTCACTTTGCCAAGAGGCTGAGTTTCTTGAGGAGATTCGATTTTTCTGAGAGAGGGACACAAAAATTCGATCTCTCCAAATTGAGGAATTCCAGAGGCAGCAGGAGAATCCTGGTATTTTAGCAAAGAAGATCTATAGTTGGACGCAGTAGTTTTGCAGTAGTTTGCTAGAGCAAAGTTGGCGTTGGGTGGAAGAAGAGCACACACTAAGGTGAAATTTTCCTATGGGAACTGGTATTTTAGCAGAGAAGATCTATAGTTGGATGCAGTAGTTTTGCAGCAGTTTTCTAGAGAAAAGTTGGTGTTGGGTGGAAGAAGAGCACACACTGAGGTGAAATTTTCCTATGGGAACTTCTAGTCTCAAGAAGTGCATTTCCCCTTACAAATCAGCGATTGTTGTGAGCAAAGTTTCCCACTCCAAAAGGGAGTGCGAATAGCCTAGCAGCAGCTGAGTAGAAGGGAAGAGGATATTTTCGACATTTGTTGAGATGGCCATTGTTGGGCTTGAGATCAGGACAGGTTGGACAGTGCTTCCAACTATGTCATCTAGAAGGCAAGGATATCCTTCCTTCTAGATGAATATGGACTGAAGACATATATTGATGCGGGGATACCAGTGCCTCAAGATGCAGATCAGTTGAAGGTGTACAAAAAGGAAATGGCGCGGGCAAAGAGGTTGATCTTAGACGGAGTCAGGGATCACATTGTTTCACACATAGCTGGCAAGGGAACTGCCAAAGAGATGTGGGAGACTCTCTCCACGTTGTACCAAGGCACTTCTGAGCAGTGGAAGATTTACTTAGAGAAGAAGTTGAGGCTCATCCGGATGCAAAAGTGGGAAGGCATAGACCCCTTCCTCACCAAGATTCAGGAGGTTCGGATTAGTTGTCAGTTTTGGGGCAGCAACTCAACCCACAGAGCTTGTGAGATTAGCACTTAACGGTGTCTTCGAGGACTGGCAGGTCTTTCTCCAAATCATACTAAGCAGAGATAAGTTACCAGAGTGGGGCAGGATGTGGGCTGACTGTAGCAGGAGGAATTGAGGCGAGCTCTTCGAAAGAGCTGCATTAGTGACAACAACAACGGACATAAGCAGGTGAAGGAGGAGGAGAATGTGGCCCTCGCATCTAAGGGTTCCAGTCAAGGACAAGGGGAATAGCGAAAGAAGAAGGACTTGTTGAAGGTCAAGTGCTTCAGATGTGGTTAGCCTGGTCACTACAGTACCCATTGTCCTCTCAGGAGGAAGGACAAGGAGGAGAAGAAGGACTAGCAGGCAACATCATTAGAGATCGATAGGTTGTCCTCTAGGCTAGAGGAATACTTCGCCATGTGTGTTGACATACCTCCAGGAGTGAGGTGCAGTGACTTGGTTTGTAGCTCAGAGTGCTACAGATGGGCAATATCCTTGAGGAGTCCACCTCTTGGATCAATACCTTGCTATGAGGGCCCACAATATTAAGTATCAAGATGGATCAGTGGCAGTAGATGCAGTTAGGTGCTAGAGTGACAGATGTTGAGTCTAGTAGCAGTCAAATGCTGAGGAGTGCAGTGCAGAGTTTGCAGTAGTGCAGGTGGCATAGTGCAAAGTCAACAGCAGCGCAAATTCCTCAGTGAGAACACAGATGCTAGCAACAGCCACGGCTCGAGAGACAGATGCATCATAATTGATCATGGTTGATTCAGTATGTAGGATGCTTTTCAGTTGCAGATGTTGCAGTTGCAACAACAATAGATGAAGAGGGAGTTGCAGTGTTGGCTGCAGTTTAGAAGGATCAGTAGCAGAAAAGATTCTACAGATATCAGAGTTGCACAGTTATTGGTGGGCAACAGCATCCAGACATGAGCTGCGTGACAAGAGATGATGTAGAGACTGCGTGTTGTCATAGGATGTGTAGTAGAGAAATTGAACACATTCCTCGCTAAGAGGGAGTGTTTGTTTTTGTAGCATTAGATGTGTTGTAGCCACAAAATTTTGTGGAATGGCTAGAATACAGGTGATGTCCAAAACTCAAAAATCGTTTCTGGAAATTTCTTGAGCAAGCAAACTCGATTTGGAGGAAGGAAAATCGTTCTTAGCTCCAGAGGCTAGGAAGAAGTCCCAGAGGGTTGGAGAGGCGATTTTCTCAACATCCTGAGGCAGAACGACTTCATTAAAGCCCAGTTCGAAGCAAGTCGTTCAACCAGCTACACAGAGCAGTGTAGAGGTTGACACAGTGCTCCAGGAGGGCAAGTTTTTGATAGGGAAAGTCCAACCAGAGATTGCTTGTGGGAGAAGGGTAATTCCCTTAAGTATTTTACTCAGATTTTCTTGTTGTTTGGATATCTAGTTGGGCATCCATAGATGTACTTACATTTCACTACTGCGTAATGTTAGTTTTTGTAGCATCAGATGTCTTCTAGCCATGAAATTTGGTGGAAGGGCTAGAATACATGTATTCTCCAAAACCCAGAAATCGTTTCTGGAAATTCCACCTAGAGACGACTTAATTAAAATACTTAATCAGTTTTTAATGTTTCCTAAGTTTAAACTTATGGAATATGATTAATTAAAGGGTATTAATTAAGTCATCGTGGGAATCTTCTAGAAAAAGGAATGGATCGAGTTCTGGTTAATCTTAGCCATCAATTATGTTTTAATCTTGACCATTGATGTCTCAATGAGAGATTATAAGAGGAAACTCGATGGGGCTTGGATAACATACATTACACACCAGCAGTTCGATTTCACTGGCAGATTGATTTCTAGAGTAGCAGTGCTGAGTTGCCAGAAAGAGAGCTAGTGAGCTTGAAGCAGTGAGAGAGGGATAGGGATAGTAAGGCCGGAGGAAGATTATTTAACTTTGGTGAGGGCATTGCAGAGAGGCAACATAGTGCTTCAAAGGGGATTCCGTCTTTTGTTGGGGAGAAGCAATGATTCAGTTCCAAAAGCTCGAGAGAGAGTTTGCAGGACAGGAGGATCCATATTCTAGACAATAACTGATCAGATAGCGAGAGGGAATCAGTTTCAAGTTGCGGGACACAGTACTACGTAGCCTGACGCAGTGACTGCGCAGAGGTAGCAGAGAGCAGCTCAAAATGAGCCAAGGTCAGTGTCGAATCGCAAGTTGGAGTGAGATTTTTCTCACTAGATTTATTGGCAGTCATTTCTCTGTATGGATTGCTAGATTTGAGCATCCATAGTCTTTTACTTATATTTACTACTGGATAATATTAAAACCCTAAGCTACTGCACTGTTTTTCCTGAGTTGGGTTTTTTCGGGGACTTAGTCCAAAAATAATTGTGTATTTGTGTGTGTGTGCATCTATTCTTCTAGCATTATTTTTCTTTCGCAGTATTTTATTTGTGAAGGTTGTAGTGTATTAGTTTCAATATTTACTGTAGAACTCAGTAAATAATTTATTCAGTTCATTTAACAAATAGAAGAAACTTAATCATTTCCCACAGTAGGATTCTGGGTTTCAGAATTTTCATACATAATAAATAAAACCCTCACTGCTGCACCGATTTTCCCAAGATGGGTTTTTCCTGGGACATTGGTCCAAAAGTAACTATGTAAATTTATGTGTGTGTGCTAGCATTTATTCTTCTGCAGTTTTATTTGTGTAGGTTGTAGTGTGAGTTATTAAGTATTTTTTGTAGGAAACAGTAAATAAATTGTTAATTAAAAATAACAATTAGGTGAATAATTTCCAATTGCTACAATAGGATTCAAGTTTCTAACTTTTCACATGTATGACAAGCTAGTTATGATGTACTATGTAAGTACATCAAAACAAAATATGTCTTTGAGGAATAAGCTATATAGAATGAAGAAATCAAAGGATGAGGACTTGGAATCCTTTCTTATGAAGATCTCTCAATTGAGATCATTTGCAGGGGCTTGGAGAGACAAGTTTTGATTCATAATGACCATATGTGTACTGAATGCATTGCCACCAGAATGGAGAAACTTTGTAACAAGCATCTACTCTAAGAAATACTCAACTCCTTTTGATGAGTTGTGGGCTCAGTGCATCTTGGAAGAAACAAGGGCCAAAGCAAAGTATTACATTGGATCAAAGGAACAATCTCAAGCCTTTATAGCTAGAGTTAAGACGCTGAAGGAGGGAAATTTTGGGAAGTCCAAGAAGAAATATATGTCCAAGATTCAATGCTTTAAGTGCAATGAATATGGACACTTTAAAAGGGATTGTCCAAACCAACAGAACGAGAAAAGAATTGAAAGAAGTGAGGCTCACATAGCTGAGGAAATGAGAGAACCTGAGAAGAAGCTGAAGAAAGAAAATGTGAAATATCTTTACTATTAAAGAAGGCATCTTGTCTATGAGGTTATTTATAATGGTTGGTCTTTCCTTTAGAATAGTATGCATTTTTGTTGTATAACATCATAGATAAAAGCATGTGATAGTAGCATATTTAGAGCCTATTTAAGTGAGTTGCTTTGTAGAAATCATCTAGCCTTTAAAGATAGTGTAATATCCCTAACCCTGATTATTCCTCAAACCCCAGCAAAAACTCCAACCAAATACGTGCAAATGATATAATAACCCAGAAATGACAAAATAACAGTGGTACAACATATAATAATGTAAACAGGAAATATAAGCAGATACTCAAGAAACGCAGCGAGAAAGGCTAAGCCATTTTATTATACTGAGCAATAAAATGAGTACAAGAGGTGATCAGATAGATGGCACCTCGACTTGCGTGGATGCTGCTGGAGAACTGTTGTGCTGTTGCTGCTGCTAGAAAACAAATAATGATTTGGGGCTGCTCCCCTCCTCGGAAAATGCTGAAACTCTGGAATCGGGTTCTACTCCAGAAACCTAGAAAAACCAAGAAAGCTTTCCATTGAATAGCTGACCCCCGAAAATCACCCCTTTGGGGATTTGCGCAGTCCCTTAATGCTCTGTGCTACCACTGAAGAAACCCCTCCAGAACTCTGCCTGAAACTCTGCCAAAAATCCTCCAAGATGCAAGGGCTGGCCCCCTGCTCAATCTCCCAACATAAATCCTCCTGCAAAAACCCCAATCCAACACTACTGCCAGAAAGAACTGCGTCCCTCTCCCAGTGTTGCGCAGTCCTCCAAAACGCTACTGAATCTGCTGCTGGAATGTTGATAAAACTACTGTTGAAATGCCAAATGAAATACCTTGCCCAAGCAGGCACTGGAAGTTCCCCGGGGCTGAGGGTGAGATCTCCGAACGGAGACACTCAATGCACTAAACAGTGCTGCAGACTAGCTAAACAGCCAGCGTGCTCAGAAGTCGAAACCACTAACTCAAAATGCACATAACTGAATGATCCAAAATGAGGGGGCTCCTCTCTATTTTATAGCATCTGCGTCTCACAATCCCTAGGCTCACCTCCTCCTGCGTGATTCCCCTCTAGCCACGTGTTTCTCCCCTCTTGCGCAGTTCCTCCATGTGTCTGCGTGGGCCCCATTTTTGCGTCCCCCTTTGGCCCCCTTGGCTCCCCTTTAAGTCACAATGTTGTGCTACTAGGAAGTGACCTTTTCTTTTATTCTAAAAGTGAGTTATGTCCCCCATCCTGACTTTTTTATTTACAAATAACTATAGAAGGCAAAAATTAGACAAAATCAAATATTCCAATTAGCCATGGCTAATTAGGAATATTACAATCTCCCCCGGCAAAATGTTGCTTGTCTTCAAGCAACTGAAGTGATGGATGCTACAAGATCTTCTCTCTCCCAAGTGGCATCCTCATCCGACAAATTCTTCTACCTCACCAAGAATTCCCGGACCGTCCTGCTTCGCAGCTGCCTCTCTCCCTAGTATCAATGATAGACTCCGACTGCAATACCAAATACCCCTCGTCATCCATGGGAGGTAGCTCATCTATCACTGTCACCTGCTGCCCCAATGCCTTTTTCAGGCATGATACATGAAAAACATTATGAATCTTGCTGCCTTGGGGCAGCTCCAACTCATATGCAACCTGTCCAACACTGTGTATCACCCTGTATGGCCCATAAAAGCGGGGCTTGAGCTTCTCAACCCCCTTTTGTTTTAGTGACGACTGTCGATATGGTTGTAATCGTAGGTAGACCATGTCCCCCACCTCGAACTATCTCTCCACTTGACCCCTGGCAGCATACAACTTCTGTTGGTTCTGTGCTGTAGCCATGTTATCCTTGAGAGCTCGAAGAATATCCTGACTCTCTTAGATCCAAATCTTGGCTCTAGGAGTCTTGCTATCACCAAACATCACGTCAGCAAAATATAAAGGATGATACCCATATAAGGCATAGAATGGTGACATACCAATGGACATGTGATGTGAGGTATTATAGCAGTAGTCCCCTAGATGCAACCACTTCAACCATGCTCGCTGCTGCCCACTCACATAGTTACGCAAGTAGCTCTCTAGCCACTTGTTAACTATCTCTGTTTGCCCATCCGTCTGTGGGTGATAACTGGTGCTCAATGTCAACTCCGTCCCCACCAACTTGAAAAGCTCCTGCCCAAACCCGCCCATGAAACGACTATCCCTATCACTAACGATGGTCTTAGGAAGACCATGTAGCTTGAAGATCTCTCTGAAGAACAGCTCGGCCACCTGTGCTACTATATAGTGAGCGGATATGGCAAAAAAGTGTGCATACTTTGTCAGTCGATCAACGACGACAAAGATACAATCCTTGCCCTGTACCATGGGCAACCCTGTGATGAAATCCATCGAAATACTCTCCCATTTCCCCTTTGGAATGGGAAGAGGTTGCAATAATCCCGCGGGATGGCTCATCTCTCCCTTGTTCTTCTAGCAAACATCACACTCTTGGATGTGCTGGAGTATGTCCTCTTTGAGTCCCTTCCATGAGAACCTCTCCTTAATGGCCCTGTAGGTTTTGGTAAACCCCTGATTTCGTGCCAATGGTGAATCATGTGATGCCTAGAGTATCTTCTTCTTGAGCTATAATAGATCCGGTCCCTGTAATAGATGATCTCATCGACCACCCTGTACCTGTCATCTGCCACCTGCCCATCCAGAACCTCACACGCAAGCCTGTCCTTAGAGTACTCTACTAAGAGTCGAGCCCTCCAGTCTATATCCAAGCTCATAAGAGACAACGTGGCTGGTCTATGTGAAAGGGCATCTGCTACCACGTTGTTCTTACCCTTGACATACTCAATGTCAAAGTCATATGCTTGGATCTTGCTGATCCACTTCTGTTACCTCTCTTGTAGCTACTTCTGCTCCAAAAAGAACTTGAGGCTGTTGTGATTAGTCCTCACCCTGATCCTGTTACCCACCAAATACTGCCGGCACTTAGCCAATGCATGCATGATGGCCAACATCTCCTTGTCATATATAGAATACAACCTCTCGTGCGGAAGGAGCTTTCGACTCTCAAAGGCCATAGGGTGACCTCCCTGCATCATGCATGATGGCCAACATCTCCTTGTCATATATAGAATACAACCTCTCGTGCGGAAGGAGCTTTCGACTCTCAAAGGCCATAGGGTGACCTCCCTGCATCATGCATGATGGCCAACATCTCCTTGTCATATATAGAATACAACCTCTCGTGCAGAAGGAGCTTTCGACTCTCAAAGGCCATAGGGTGACCTCCCTGCATCAACACTGCGTTGATCCCCTCTCTTGACGCATCACACTCCAAAACAAATGGATGCGTAAAATCTGGCAATGCAAGCATTGGGCAACTGCTCATAACCTCCTTGAGCCTGTCAAAGGCTCGCTGCGCTGTCTCTAACGAACTGAATGCCCCCTTCCTTGTCAAATCTGTCAGGGGTGCAGTAAGCTGCGAGAAACCTTTGACGAACTTCCTGTAGTAAGTACAAATGCCAATGAATCCTCGAAGTTCCGTCACATTTCTTGGCGCCGGACATTCTCTGATGGCCCTGATCTTCTCCTCGTGGACTCTCACTCCGTCCACTCCTATGATGTGTCCCAGATACAACATCTCTGTCAACCCAAACTCACATTTGGAGAGTTTGGCATAGAACTGTTGCTCCTGTAAGATACGCAATACCGTCTCAATGTGCTGGAGATGCTCCTCCCAAGTCCTGCTATAAATGAGAATGTCATCAAAGAATACCAACACAAACTTCCTCAAGTGACTACGAAAGATGTGATTCATGCAGGATTGAAATGTAGCGGGGGTGTTGGTTAGCCCAAAAGGCATCACCAAGAACTCAAAGTGCCCGTAGTGACACCTGAAGGTGGTCTTGGGAATGTCCTGCTCCCTCACGCGAATCTGATGGTACCCCAATCTCAAATCAATCTTTGAGAAGAATCGTGCTCCCCTCAACTCGTCCATCAGCTCATCGATCCTAGGTATGGGGTACCTGTTTTTCAGGGTCATCTTGTTCAGGGCCCTGTAGTCAATGCACATCTTCAATGTGCCGTCCTTCTTCTTCACCAACACTACAGAAGAAGCAAAGGGACTCATGCTCAGTCGAATGTGCCCAAGAGCTAGCAACTCCTGGATAGCCCGCTCAATCTCATCCTGATAGGCCTTGGGGTGCCTATAGGGGGTGGTGATCACTGCTTGTATGCCCTGCTCAAGCTCGATGGTGTGCTCAAACCCCCGATTCGGTGGCTGTCCTGGTGGAATCTCCCTAAACACTATGGCATACCGATCAAGGATGGACTGTATCTCTGGATGTACTGTCGGCCCTGTAGTCCCTGCCTCTGATGCACGCAGCTCCACTGCCCACTCTATGTCTCCCTTCCGGAAGACTGCCTCCATCCGATGAGCCGACACAGTTTGAGGCGGATATGTGTGTTGTCCCTGTATCTTCTCATGCCTCCCTGTCTTCTCATCATCCCACTCCATCTCTAGGGTCTTCCAATTCGTTGTGACCTTCCCTAGAGTGATAAGCCGCTGAACACCTAGTATCATGTTGGTGTCTGGGATATCGACCACGAAAAAGTGGTCAGTTAATGTGTAGGTGCCCATCATCACTAAAAGCTCTAGAACATAACGAGCACACGTCATGGTCTGATCTCCTGGGACCAACACTGAAACCCATCGATGCTCTCTGTCTGAATACCTCCCCGCTCAACCATCTGTGCATCGATGAAGTTGTGGGTTGCTCCACTGTCAACCAAAACTGATACTCGCTGACCACGTACTGTCCCTCGTACGCATAGCGTCAGATACTTGGGAACTCCTCGCAATGCTGCAAGGGCCCCTCCAATGGGTGCAAAAGATGCACCACCTGCTGCTGGCGGTGGAGGTGGCAAAGGTCCCTGTATGGCATGGCTATCTCCTGCCTCCACATCATCCTCGCCATCCTCTTCTCCACCACTCTCAGAGAAGACCTTAATAAAATGTGCTTTACCCATAGCACATCTATGTCCCAGTTGCCAGGGCTCCTGGCATGTGAAGCACAACCGCTTCTTCTTCAGCTCCCTCTTGACATCGTCCTCAATCTGTACTCTTCCTGGATTCCCCTTCGGAGGTGGAAGCCTCACATCCTTCCCCTTAGATTGAAAACGTTGTCTTTGGGGGTAAGGTGTCCAGGTCTTGGGTAATACATCCTGTAAGTCCCAGGTCCCGCTAATAGCGTTTTGGAGTGTAGCTGGTCTAGTGGATCGGACTAGACCCCGAAGTGGCTCTGCTAACCCCTCAACATACATATAGACCCTCTGTGCTGTGGAGAGGTCTGGCACCATCACGGAGACCCTCAAGAAATCTGCAATGTAGGTCTCTTGGCTCCCTGTCTGTTTGAGCCTCGTCAGCTCAACAAAATGCTACGTTGGATCCCTCCGATCAAATCGCTCCATTAATCTCCTGGTAAACTCCGCATATGTCGTCACTGTAGAGTGCCCGAGTGTAACCATCCCATGAAACCACCAATCCTGGGCCTCGCCATCCAAATGCGATGTTGCCACCTTGATGGCCTCTGCCTCCGACATCTGGTTGAGCTGGAAATAAATGTCCAGCTTCTCCACCCAAGACTTCGCCAAACTCTTTGATGAACCATCAAACGTAGGCAAGTGGAATCTACTTGCTGCACGGTGGGTGTCACCGTCATGGTAAGCCGGTTTCCTATGTGAACGCGGGGCCAACTATCCCGCTGGAGCTGAACAAAGTCTTTGAATGAAAGAGCATCCCTGAACTCTTGCCCATATGCCTGGTACTCTGCAAAATAATTGCCCATATGGTCGTGCTCTGCTTCCTGCTGGGCTCCAACCCCTGTGTCTGCTCCTAAGAACGTGGGCATGGTAGAGCATGTAGGAGCATGCGAGGCCACCTGCTGCACAGTATCATGCTGCTTTGGCAAACGATGGGATGCACCTGATCCCTCACCAATCTGAAAAACTCGTGGGCTCTCACGCTGTTTGGCCTCTATTTCTGTGAATCTCTGCCCCATCACCTCAATCTGCCTCGACAAATCTTGCATTGATTTGAGGAGCATATCTGCAAATCTCTTCCCGTCCTCATCTGCCATCTGCTCTGTGTCCACCACCGGCTCTTTCTATTCTGTGTCAACCACCGGCTCCTCTTGTTTTGCGTCCACCACCGGAACATAGTCTCCCTTTCCATAGGTATTCTCCAACCTACGTCCAGTGTCTCTTTATCTCCTACCTCTGTAACAAATGTAGGGTTTTTCCCTCGGTGTCATAGATTGCTAGATCCACAGGCTGAGCCAGATCTATGCTCTGATACCACTGTAATATCCCTAACCCAGAATATTCTTCAAACCCCAGCAAAAACTCCAACCAAATACGTGCAAATGATATAATAACCCAGAAATGACAAAATAACAATGGTACATCATATAATAATGTAAACAGGAAATATAAGCAGATACTCAAGAAATGCAGCGAGAAAGGCTATGCCATTTTATTATACTAAGCATTAAAATTTGTGTAAGAGGTGATCAGACAGATGGCACCTTGACTTGCACAAGGCAAGTGAAGAAATACTCACAGAATAACAAGGAATGGCCTCTCTGCATGGATGCTGCTGGAGAACTACTATGTTGCTGCTGCTGCTAGAAAACAAATAATGATTTGGGGCTGCTCCCCTCCTCGGAAAATGCTGAAACTCTGGAATTGGGTTCTACTCCAGAAACCCAGAAAAACCCAGAAAGCTTTCCGGAATAGCCAACCCCCGAAAATCACCCCTTTGGGGATCTGCGCAGTCCCTCAATGCTTTGCGTTGCCACTGAAGAAACCCCTCCAGAACTCTGCCTGAAACTCTGCCAAAAATCCTCCAAGATGCAAGGGCTGCCCCCCTGCTCAATCATCCAACATAAATCCTCTTGCAAAAACCCCAATCCAACACTATTTGCCAGAAAGAACTGCATCCCTCTCCCAGTGCTGCGTAGTCCTCCAAAACGCTGCTAAAACTGCTGCTGGAATGCTGATAAAATTACTACTGAAATGCCAAGGGAAATACCTTGCCCGAGCAGGCACTCGAAGTCCCTTGGGGCTAAGGGTGAGATCTCCGAACTGAGACAATCAATGCACTAAACATTGCTACAAACTAGCTAAACAGCCAGCGTGCTCATAAGTCAAAACGACTAACTCAAAATGCACATAACTGAATGATCCAAAATGAGGAATAACAAGGAATGGCCTCTCTGCATGGATGTTACTGGAGAATTGTTGTGCTGCTGCTAGAAAACAAATAATGATTTGGGGTTGCTCCCCTCCTCGGAAAACGCTGAAACTCTGAAATCGGGTTCTATTCCAGAAACCCAGAAAAAACCCAAAAAGCTTTCCTGGAATAGCCGACCCCCGAAAATCACCCTTTTGGGGATCGTGCAGTCCCTCAATGCTCTGCGCTGCCACTGAAGAAACCCCTCCAGAACTTTGCCTGAAACTTTGCCAAAAATCATCCAAGATGCAAGGGCTGGCCCCCTGCTCAATCACCCAGCATAAATCCTCCTGCAAAAACCCAATCCAACACTACTGCCAGAAAGAACTGCATCCCTCTCCCAGTGCTGCACAGTGCTCCAAAACACTGCTGAAATTGTTGCTGGAATGCTGATAAAACTACTGCGGAAATGCCAAAGGAAATACCTTGCCCGAGCAGGCACTCGAAGTCCCTCGGGGCTAAGGGTGAGATCTCCGAACGGAGACACTCAATGCACTAAACAGTGCTGCAAACCAGCTAAACAGCCAGCGTGCTCAGAAGTCGAAACGACTAACTCAAAATGAACATAACTGAATGATCCAAAATGAGGGGGCTTCTCTCTATTTTATAGCCTCTGCCTCTCACAATCCCTAGGCTCACCTCCTCTTGCGTGATTCCCCTCTAGCCACATGTTTCTTCCCTCCTGCACAATCCCTCCATGTGTCTGTGTGAGCCCCATTTCTGTGTCCCCCTTTGGCCCCCTTGGCTTCCCTTTAAGTCACAATGTTGTGCTGCTAGGAAGTGACTTTTTTTTTATTTTGAAAGTGAGTTATGTCCCCTGTCCTCACTTTTCTATTTACAATTAACTATAGAAGGCAAAAATTGGACAAAATCGAATATTCCAATTAGCCATGGCTAATTAGGAATATTACAGATAGATAAAAAGATCATTTTGCATATTGTTATTCATCTAGACATTATCTAACATTATGTTAGAGGTGGTCATCTTGCTAAAGTGGATCATCATGATCCTAAAAGAACCATCATTTTGAGAGGTTCATGGGAGAAGCATTATGACAAGTTTAGTATACATTCCATATAATATGGAAACAATACTTTTGAAGGGATGAAGGAATGCAATAGATCAGGTTGCAGGCTCATAGCTAGATGATGGAATAAGAAGCATAGTTCTATTTACAAATAACTATAGAAGGCAAAAATTGGACAAAATCGAATATTCCAATTAGCCATGGCTAATTAGGAATATTACAGATAGATAAAAAGATCATTTTGCATATTGTTATTCATCTAGACATTATCTAACATTATGTTAGAGGTGGTCATCTTGCTAAAGTGGATCATCATGATCCTAAAAGAACCATCATTTTGAGAGGTTCATGGGAGAAGCATTATGACAAGTTTAGTATACATTCCATATAATATGGAAACAATACTTTTGAAGGGATGAAGGAATGCAATAGATCAGGTTGCAGGCTCATAGCTAGATGATGGAATAAGAAGCATAGGAATGCATAATATTCATGTGTGCAGAATCTTGTAACATGCTTTATATGATTATGTGTTGTTTAGAAGGGGAGAATTTGACTTAAGGATAAAAACAAGAGTTAATACACTCTCTAGATTATGTAGAATAATGATTAACATGCCCTTGGAACATGCTTTAAATGATTATGTGATGTTTAAAAGGGAAGAATTTGACTTACTCAAGGATAAATAAAGAATTAATACTTTCTCTACCGTATGTAGAATAATGATTAACATCCAGTATAATCTCCGAAAGAAAAGTTATAACTTGGTAATCAAGATTGATCTTTGGGCACTCTGATGCATGAAAGAAGATTCGAGTGGAGATGGACCATGAGGATGTTGATGCTTGGATGAGAAGGTCATCATGGTGAGGTAAGTCTAATTTAATTGTTGTTGGTTATCTAGTTAACATATTATTTTGCTACCTGGAAAGGCATTGCAGGAATATATGAAGAATGTTGAGGCAATCTCAACATTGGATACCTAGCAATTATTAAATCAATATATATTCATCTTGTGATTGAAAGGTAGCAGTGCAAGAAGATAACTTGAAGGTCAATGAGGGAGATCACTTTCATGCAAAAGATATGATCAACTTGAAGTTTTGGAAAGGCTCAATATAATGCCTTCATCTATGATGACAAGATGAAAGTGATGAGCAAAAGAAATGACCTGGATCCTATCGCAAGATTGAAGTGTGAAGATGGCTCCAGGATACCTCAAAAGGAAGGAAGCTTGATACAAGAGATGTGAAGAAAAGAGGGAGCCATGTAGCTATGAAGAACAAGTAGTTGATACTCTTATAAATACATGTTATAAGGCTTGTAGTGTTGACTTCCAAAATTGAAAGGAAGTTTGGAATCTCATCTGGTTTTGAGAGGGAGCAAAGGATTCTCCTTAAGAGGGAGTAGGGATCTATTTTCAAATCAAAAAGAGAATAGGGGTATCCTCTTTGGTTGAGAGAAAGTGATGTTGGACATCACATGTGCATTCTCTTCTTTATGTGTCAGGCACTTGACCAGGACTAATAGTCATTAGTCTAAGTGAAGGTCATGGAGAGAGAATGATGGAGGATTGGATAAGCATCTGTGGTTTCCTTGAGGATAAAGAAACCAAGAAAGGAAAGGTATCGCCACTCTTTAAGGATGGGATAGGTATCCAAGATAAGAGTGGTCGAAGAGGACTAATATTCTTTGAGAATTAAGAAATGGAAATCCAAGATATGAATAGTCCTAAAATGACATACCTTGTGAACATCCAAATGGGGTATGTGCCTTGTAGAGGTAGTGCGACATCACACGTAAATCCTCCTAGCATAATGCTCTCGAATGAAGTTGAGATTGTCTAGTTTGGCCTTAATGACATTGTTGGTCATAATGTTGATGCTTACAGTTGGCTTATTAATCCGACTCTTCTTATGAGAACTCTTTAGTTTGAGAATGATGTTGTATTGGTTGTACAATTATGAATACCTCCCTAGTTAAGAGGGAGTGTTAGAAATGTAACTAGTTTCTGTCTTCGTAATTGTTGTTGTACTCATTTCAATATGTGTCTTATGTAACAAACAAAAGAAGAAAATAAAAGTTATTATTTTTAAAACATGGGTTTCATGCTCTTTATTGATGTTCTTTTAGGAAAAAGCATGTTCTTCATGCTTATAGGGTTTGTTAGGTCATAGGATATGTTGTCATGAGTCAATAAAGTCAACATCATGTTTATAAAACCCTTCTGAGAAAAATATATCTTGTAAAAGAATTTATTTTGAGTTTAGAAAAACCTGGAAACCTCCAAAGTACAAGTTGGCCCTAGAAGCTTCAAGACAGCCTAAAGGAGGGAATTCAACCCCTTGGAAAGGCTATATAAAGGAGAAAATTCAACCTCATTTGGGACTCACTCACCAACAAGTGTGATTTCCTAAGAAAAGTTCAATCTAAGGCTAGAAGAAGAAAGGAATGAGGAGAGAAGATCAAGAAGGAAAAATGAATCCAAGAAGTCAAGGAAAAATTTGCTTCTGGGCTCTCTTTCTATCATGTGCGAAAAACTAGGGCTTTTGCAGCTACAAAGAAGGTCGAAATTGTAGGTCTGAATCGTAGGAGAGATAGTTGCAGTGACAAGTTGTTTGAAGAGAGATTATTTTATCTTGACCTCGTTGACCTTGTATCTTTCTTGCTCAAGGAAGGACTCTTAAAGAAGATCGATTAAGGGTTTCTGTAGCACCAATACAAAAGCACAAAAGTACTAATTGGAACACCTGAATGAGTTAGGAGAAATATGCTTCGTTGTTGCACAACGTACTAATATTATCCTATAGCAGCATGCCAAGTGGCATGATAGATTTATTAAGAAAAATATGTTTTGAACGGTTGATTGGGCTCTATTGTATGATTCAATATTTAAAGATTTCAATGGGAAACTTTGTACTAGGTGGGTAGGTACTTGGTGGGATACAGTTTTTGACAGTGGGACCATAAGATTGACAGCCATCGATGGGCCGCAAACATCTTTGCTTTCCAATGAACATTGTCTTCGGTTGTACCATAAGCTGACATCTAAGGATTCGTTCATTAACATTGTCTCAAATTCAGACCTTGAAGTTGTTAGGGCACAATAAAATTTTCGTGTGTTGCCAACTATTTAATTTGTTTTTGCTTAGTTTGAAAATATATATATTATATATAGCAAAAATAAAAATAAAAATTAAGTGTCTAATGGTGAAAATCCTTTTGGGGTGCGATTAGACAAAAGTGGTGATTGAAAACCAACTTGCAGTGAACACATCCCTATTTCTACAATTACAATCTTTCGATCACTTTGTTGTTTCACTTGTAACTGGTTCATTGCTACCGAAGGTTAGGTTTTGTTGATACAGAGCAATGAGCACAACCGCTGATACAGACCAAATGCATGTTGCCAACCACTACAATTTTTTTGCTGCTAGAGACTAGATGTACCAATACCTGCTGATCACTATAATATGTTGTTAGTAGAGATCAAATGTACCTATACCTGTTAATCATTACAATTTGTTACTGCAACAAACCACATTTGTTTGCACCTGCTGATTATCACAATTTGTTTATGAAGATATACCACATCTAACTGTTATTCTTAGCAAAAATCGTGTTTGTCATCTATAATTTTGTGTTGATACATTTAACTTTTACTGACACACGATTTCTTTGTACTATTATGACCGCATTGATATACTCCACCAAGAGACAGTTGCCACACATCCTAGATGAGTGAGCACTACCCTCATAGCTACCATGTCAGCATGACTGGTAAGTTTATGATAGGGACAACTTCTATCATTAACTTGTTAATAATAAGGATAACATGACTTCTTTATTACAGAGGTTGATCTTGGTCGTTATCTTAAAAAAAAATGGGTGGGAGGGTGGATCGTACTATACTGTTTTACAATGCATTATCACCATCCCTATTTGGCATACTATCAATTAAAACCTTGCATTCATTCATTCCACTGCTGTTGCCCCAATGAAATTTGACATGACCATATTGAAATACTCCCAAGTCATGCATACGACTTTCCAATTAGGGCACAAACATGACTAACAACTTGCCATAATCAAAACATGCCAACTCCAATGAAATCGACATTTCTCTCTTGATGAGCATCTACATGAACAAGTGTTGCACTTGCAGTAGTGTCCTTAAACAATTATAGCCATTGGTGGAGCAGTAGTTAGACATGAGCCAGACTCCATTGAAGCCTTAAGGGATCATCGAAGAACTTACGAAATATTCCAGCCCACAGTATGGCTGGCATATTTTAATAGATTGCAAGAGTTTGATGATCAAATTGTTCTTGAATTTGCACAAAACTTGAATGAACAGGGTTCGATGGTAAGGGGAGTGTGAATTAATGTTACAAAAGAGGTTGTTGCTAAAGTAACAACCCTACCTTAGGATGGAACGCATTGGTTCAATAGGAAAATTGCAGTCCCAATGGCCAAATTTGCTTTTTTACAAGAGGGGAAGAATTAAGGTATAAAGGGATAGGTGTGGACAAAACTTCTCTTCCATATCCTTGGGAAGATGTAGCTTACTTCATCCAAAAATTCATAACTTGGTGATGGATGTTTTGGGGTCATCTTTATTACCAATTCCAGTTGTTGGCAGACCTATGAAATATACAATTAGTCAATATGGCCTATTACCTTTTAAAATCACTACAACATATAGGTAATGTTGTTCATTATGCCAAACATCCAGAGACCTATGTGAGTAATCATGGATTAATTAAGCTAATTATAATAGATTCTCTAGAACGACAAGGGGGTACATGGGCAAGGTTGCTAGTTGGTGCAAGAATACTAGCTCGGGAGGAGGTGGAATAGAGTGAACCTATAGAGCAAGTTGAAAAGGTTGAAACAAAGAAGGTTCAAGCAGAAGAAGTGTCTCCTCGGCTGAAATACCTATGCAAAACCCTTAGGAAGAAATCCTTGTTGAGACCTCTCCTACTGATGCACGGGCTAAAGGTTCCCATACTAAGAGAGGAATGCATGCGAAACATTGGTGGATATCAATAGTGGATAGTATGAAAGTATTTATGGAGGATGCCCTATTGAGGAAGAGAAAGAGCGATGCCCACAAAAGAAAGTTTGAAATGTCCATTGAAGAAACTTGTGGGTGGGAAATTTCTGAAAAAGAGGGTTAAAACTATTGCTCCATCATCGTCCACCCCATCATCTAGAACTCCTTCCATTTTAGAAGAAGTGAAGAAGTTAGCGAAACAAGCCAACGAGAAGAAAGAGGAGGAATTCAAGAAAAGAAAAGAGAATAACCCCTGCGTGGTAAGTCTGATCCTTATCTTCTGTCTCAATAGATTAATGACTTGAGGAAAAAAATGAGAATTTAAAAAGTCAACTTGCTATGCTTAAAAGAAAATCCAGTATAAGAAATAATTAGGGTCAGAAACCCTGGATGAGGCAGTAGAAATGGAAGATACACTTTCTGAGACAAGTACAACTAAGAAATCTTTATGTAAGCATGTGGGGAGCTCCTTGAAGGCTTTGGTTATAGAAAAGATCAAATTCAGAGGCTAATAATTGTTTCAGTGGGGATACAAGTAGCAAATGAAATGGAGGATGTAAAATTTCAGGGTGCACCACAAGAACCTGTTGATGACATTGCTAACACACAAGAACCAATAGCCGAAGCAGAGCAACCTAAGGCATATCGGGTTGTACCACAAGAACCTTTTCATGACACTATTGTCACCCAAGAACCAACAGTTGAAATAGAACAACTGAGGGGAATAAAATTGTTGGGATACGAGAACCTACCAATGATACTACTATTATACAAGAACCGAGGGGAATAAAATTGTTGGGACACAAAAACCTACCAACAATATTACTATTACATAAGAACTAGTAGTTGATGTAGTATAGTCCTGTTAGTTTTTGTAGCATCAAACAAGTGTTCTAGTCTCGATTTGTGTTAGGGAGGCTAACAACATGAGATTTTCAAAACCTAGAAAAGGTTTTGTAAGATAAGCTTGTGAAACGCCTTAATTAAATTAATTAACCATCATTTAAAATTTTCCTAAGTCTAACTTAAGAAAACTGGTTAATTATTAGCAATTAATTAAGGAAAGGTGAACATGCTCTAGAAACTCACATGAAATCAATTTGAGATTATCTTAATTGTTGATGGGGATCTATTCGTGGTCGTTGGTTCAACAACGAGCGATTATGATATTAGGGCGATGGGGATGGAGATAGATACATCAAGAGAGCGAGTTCCTTGGTAGATCAAGCTATCCAGCTACAAAAGTTGAGCAAGGAAGAAGAGTTTGAACTAGAAGGAAGCGTAAATGAGAAGGAGCAACAACAAATATTTTAGTGGATTTTTCCAGTGTCAAAGAGGCAGCAACAAGGAGGTCGAGTTATTAAACTCAGAAGCTATGCAGGGGTTGCGCAGATGCCTCAAGGAGGTGATTCAAGTGTTGGAGGTTGGGAAAATTTCCAGAAGGCCACGCGATTCACGTCTATAGGAAAAGCTATCCAAGATATTAAATTATGATCTGTTCTTGGAGGAATGCGAGTATGGCCTATGCAAGCACTACGCAGAGGCTCACGCAGGCCAGTTCGAGCAGCTAGTTAGAGCCACTGTCGAAGTTGAGATCAGGTGTGGAGTGAGACAAATTTTCTCATAAATATTTTGGCCAGATTATTTTGTTGTGGATTTCTTGCTTGGGCATCCAAATATTGTACTTATATTTCACTACTGCATATAATAAAATAAACTCTCATATGTTGCACTGGTTTTCCCGATTGGGTTTTTCTAGGGAATTTTGTCCAAAAATATTGGTGTCATTTTTATTGTGTGTGTATATATCTTTTAGTTTCTAATTTATTTTTTGCAGCATTTTATTATGAAGATATTGCAGTGTGATTTATTCGTTATTTGTCGTAACCAGTGAAACCGGATTCATTCTTTTTTTGGCCAAGTCTCTGAATCCTACGAATTGGATTCGATTCACCCTAAACCGTGTCCGAATTTCGTGACACGTCATGTCCGAATGGGACATGATCGAATCTGGATTGTGTCCCATTCAGACACATCGTGTCAAGAAATCCAAACACGAAGCCGGAAAATTTGAACCCGCGGGCCAATAGAAGGGCGAACTTTTTTTATTTTCTTTATCATTTTGTGCCATTCCTTTTGCAAGAAGTGAGTTGTGGGTTTGCTGTTAGAAGTTTGGAGCAAGGATTCAAGGGTTTGGAGTGTTTTCAAGGAGATTCAAGCAACAGGTAAGTGCATTCCTCTCTATTTTTTTGCATTTGTATTACAACAGTTGTATATGCATTTCTTTGACAAATTTGTGCATGTTTTGTTTTTTTTTTTTTTGCAGTATTCATGACTCAATCAAGGGCAGCAAATAGGGGGAAAAGGAAGGGGAAGAGTGTCCCCATTGGAGATGCACCTCCTCCCCCAATATCATCAAAGTCTGCTGCAAGTAATGTTGAGGGAAGACTTCCTCCTAAACGTAGCATTGAGAAATATCCCTTGTGGAAATATGTCACAAGAGAGGATGGGCCAAGCAGCAAGTGGAAGGGTGGAGGCAATGTGGATTGGAGATGCAACTTTTGCCATAGTACTTTCACAAGAACATATTTTTGTGTGAAATGTCATTTGTTGGCTTTACCGGGTTGTGGAGTTGGAGCTTGTACACAAGTTCCTTTACAAAAGATGAAAGAAATGGAAAAAGAGTTCATTGTTGGTATGGAAAATATGGCTGCAAAATAAAAAAATCCAAGAATGATGACCCCTTCCATTTTTGAGGAAAGGCACCACCAAATTTCCATTTGATAGTTCTATTGCGGGACAAGCAACAGAAAGAAAGGCAATTCACTTGGTCCTATGGACAAGGTTTTTCAAAAAGAGAAATAGGAAGAGCTTGATCTTACCATTGCCTTTTTTTCTATCAAAACTTCATATCCTTTAATGTTGCACACTCAACTCTATTTATTGAGATGTGCCAAGCTCTAACTCACGGGTCTCCATCATGGTATGTGCCTCCTGGTTCAAAGAAGTTTAGAACCACATTGTTGACAAAGGAAAAAAGAGAGGTGCAAAAAATGTTTGATCCTATTAAAGCATCATGGCCAACATTTGGGGTTAGCATTGTTTCTGATGGATGGACAGATCCAACACAACACCCACTCATCAACTTCATGGTGTCTTCCTTGAATGGTCCAGTTTTCTTGAAAGCAGTGGATACACTTGGAGAATACAAGGATGCACAATTTATGGGTGAGTTGTTTATTAAAGTTTTTGAAGATGTAGGTGTTGATTCTTGTGTGCAAATCATTACAGATAATGCACCTGTTTGCAAAGCTGCTGACATGATTGTAGAAGCTAAATATCCACAAGTGTTTTGGACACCTAGCATTGTCCATTCATTGAACTTAACACTGAAATCCATTGCTTCTGATGTGCTTTGGATTGGTAACATTATTGAGGATGCATGACATATCCATAACTTCGTGCAAAATTGTACAAATGCCCTCACTATCTACAAGGAGTACAACAATATACCATTGTTGAAGATTGTTGATACACGGTTTGCCTCTTCATTCATCATGTTGAAGAGGTTGAGGGAAGTCAAGACCGCTCTTGGGGCCATGGTTATTTCTGAGTTTTGGTCTTTTTGGAGAAAGATAGATCAAGTAGCCTCTAAAAGAGTGAAGGACATGCTGCTAGATGATGCTTGGTGGGAGAGGGTAGATATAATTATTTAGATCATGGACCCTATCATTTCTTTGTTTCGATTTGCAGATACAAACAAACCCATCCTAGGAGAGGTTTATGAGGGATGGAATTCCATGATTGAGTCTGTGAGGAGCATTATTCTACAGAGTCAGTGCCCCGAGTATGAGACTTCACCAGAGGCCTTTTGTGGTACTTTACAGGATATTCTTCTCAACAGATGGGACAAGAATTGCACGCCTTTACATTGTTTGGCTCACTCATTGAACCCAAAATACTACAGCCATGAGTGGCTGAATGGTGGACCTTCCCGCGGATTCTCTCCTCACATGGATGGTGAAATCTCACAGGGGAGAAATGATGCATTCAGGCAAGTTTTTCAAGATAGAGCATTGCTTGATGAGGTGGAGGATGCCTTTGCAGAGTTTTCCACTGGCACTAGTCGATTTGCAGATATGATGTGATTAGAGATGGGGGGCTAAGAAGCCCTATTCTTGGTGGGAAAATCATGGGGCAACAAGCCCTCCTCTTCAGCAGTTAGCCATGAGGCTCCTTTCTCAGGTGACTTCATCCTCTTGTTGTG
Source organism: Pinus taeda (assembly GCA_000404065.3). NCBI lineage: Eukaryota > Viridiplantae > Streptophyta > Pinopsida > Pinales > Pinaceae > Pinus > Pinus taeda. Next base: position 94,628 of record APFE030424609.1, read on the forward strand.
AGAGGAATTGGAGCACGTATGGGAATTTGTATAGTGTTAAGAAGAGAAGGCTTGATCAGTCCAGGGTAGAGACAATACTATATGTGCACACCAACCTTCGTCTTATTTACTGGCAGAGGGAAGAGTGGTTGAAGGGAAAGACAAAGATGTGGAATGTCTTTCTTGATGATATGGGTTTGAACAACAATGTTGAGTTGGCATTGGCCAACGTGGATCTCAATGATTTAGTGCTAGAGCTTGTTAGATTTGATGACAGTGATATTGTAGAGGGGTCATCCTCCACACTAGCAGATGCAGAGGCGACTATGGATACAGGGGAGGAGGAGGATGCAGGGGAGAGCAGTGGTGACCATGATGATGAGGACAGTGATGCTGATTTTGATGATGACTATCAGGATTGATGACTCATGAGTCATGGGCTACCTACTGCCTTAAGGCTTGTATACATGTAGTTGTTTTGTATTTTCTATTTCTATTTGCCATTGGCATTGCACTACCTATGTAACACATTCTGATTTTGATGACTTAATGAGAAAGTTATAGCTGTCAGTGTCTTTATCTTACTATTTTTTCTTTCTCCTATTGGATCATTGATGAATTGAATATCTTACATGTATTATGATTTATAATCTATGAATTTAGAATTTATGATTCATTGATTTATCATTTATGTGACATGTATTTGAATTTCGTATGTATTATGCATGCTATAATGTTACTAACTTACTTTGTAAACAACGAAACTTACATCTAGATGAAGATATATGTTTGAAATCAATGAATTTGTATCATTAATGAGAATGTGTAAGAAATATCTGATTTTTAATATATATATATATATATATATATATATATATATATATAGTTATATATAATGTGTCCTGTTCCGGGGGGTCAACATGTCTGAATCCGACACTCGAATCCCTGTATCCTACGAAACGTGAATCCCCGTGTCAAGTTGCTTAGGTCGTAACAAATAAATTGCATAATTAATCGGTTAGGAGAATAAATTCTAGTTATTGCATTTCAAGGAAATTTTCACATGCTATCAGAGAAATTTTAAAGACAAATTAGAGGCTCAGTAATGAGGGGGAGATTTTGCAACTTCAGAGGGAGTCTCTGGGAAAAAATTTTGGATCTGCATAGACCACTAGCAAGAAGTGCGAGTTAGAAGAAGCAAGGTTCGATTTTCAGTTTGTAGGCAACAGAAAATTCGAAGAGCCTCGGCTGTAGTGATTTGCAACAAGTGTTATTGTCGGGAAGCAGTTCCATTGACTAAATCAGTGAATTCATTAAGTAGATTTGGGTACAATTGGTTTGTAGTTAGACCAACAATAGCAGATCAACGTTGAGTGGAAGAGAAACACGCAGAAAGAGGAATTTCTCAGAAGGTTTCCAAATCTAGTTGTTAGGAGGAAATCTGTGATTTTCACTTGCAGTGGGCCACAAAAGTTTTTCCAATCAGCCAATGTGAGCTTCAGGAGCACCAAATTGTGTGCCAAATTCTGGAGGACTTCTGGAAGTTTGAAATAGTTTCCTAGTGTTAGTTTTTGTAGCATTAGATGTGTTCTAGCCTTGAAATTCTGTGGAGAGGCTAGAAGACATGAGATATCCAAAACACAGAAATTGTTTTTGGAAATTCCGCCTAGAAATGACTTAATTACATTATTAGTCAGTTTTTAAATATTTCGTAAGTCTAAACTTAGGGAATATGACTAATTAATAATAATTAATTAAGTTAAGGTGTGAATGTTATAGAAACTCACACGGATCGACTTCAAGTTACTCCTAGCCATCGATTAAGATATAATCTTGGCCATTGAAGTCTCAATAGAGGATTATAAGAAGTTGATGGGGCTTGAAGAAATCACTTGTGCAATTCAATTTCATGAGCAGATCGATTTCCTGAGTAGCAACATTCAGTTGTCGGAGAGAGCCAGAAAAATCGAAGCAGTGAGAGGGGCAAGGTCAATGAAGTCAGAGAAAGGATTCCAGTTTCAGTGAGTGCATTTGCAGAGAGGCAGACGAGACATCGAGACGCTGATGCAGAGCAACGTAGTAGACTCTAGAAGCAAAGTCGATTTTACTGGGGAGAAGCAAAATTTTTGTGCCAGATGTGGGCAGCGATTCTAGAGGCCAGGAGAGACATTTTCCCAAACAGTAGCTGACCAGACGGCTTGAGGAGAAGTTGTTCCGATCTTTTAGAGCAAAAATCACTATGCTAGGGTGATGCAGTGACTGCGCAAAGCCAATTTGGACAACTCAATTTGCGCTGGGGGTAGTGCCCGGATTTTCCTGTGGAGTGAGGAAATTCCTCATTAGAATTTTCTTACCTATATTTATCTATAGGATTTCCAGTTTTGGCATCCAGTTGTACTCTGACTATTTCACTGCTGCATAATAATAAAACGTCAGCTACTGCACCGGTTTTCCCAAGTTGGCTTTTCCAGTTGGGTCAATAGGAGTCAGGTTTCTAATTTTTCACATGGTATCAGAGCACATATGATCAGCTGAAGAGCTCAATAGCAAAGGAAGAGGGATTTTCGTTGTTCATTGAGGGCCAGTAGATCGAACCCAAAGGCAGCGCAGTCACCTCGGCCAAGAGGTTGAGTTTCTTGAGGAGAATCAATTTTTCTAAGATAGGGATAAAAAAACTCGATCTCTCTAGATCAAGGGATTCCGGAGGCAAAGGGAGCAGCCAGTATCTTTCGCAGAGAAGATCTCTAGCTGGACGCAATAGTTTTGCAGCATTTTTCTAGAGTATAACTAGTTTTGGGTGGAAGAAGAGCACACACTGAGGGAGAATTTTCCTCAGGGAACTTCTAGTCTCAAGAAGTTTGAATACCCTTGCAGATCAATAGTCATTGCGTGAATTTTTTCTCACTCTAGAAGGGAGTGCAAATAGCCGAGCAATTGTTGAGCAGAAGAGGAGGAGATTTTCGACATCACCTAAGATGGCCACTATTAGACTACGAGATCAAGACAGGTTGGAAGATGCTTCCAACTATGTCATCTGGAAGGGAATGATGTCCTTCCTTCTGGATGAATATGGCTTGAAGCCATATATTGATGTAATGGTAGTAGTACCCCATAATGCAGATCAGATGAGGGAGTACAGGAAGGAGATGGCGAGGGCAAAAATGTTGATCCTTGATGGTGTTCGAGATCACATTATGTCACACATAACGACCTAGGGAACAACCAAAGAGATGTGGGATACACTTTAGGCACTTTAGCATTTTCATCTTTTAAGGGGATAGTATGTTCCATGACATCTTCCTTATAACCCTTTAATTCATCATAAGAAAAGGCTAAAACATCTCGATATTTACGAAGTAAATTAGTTAACTTTTTCCTTTCCTCCACGCTAGTACCTTTACCGATTTTAACAATTTTTGGGTTTTCAGAGGTACCAATGTTTATTTCGAGATATTCGCCTGGGTCCATCTTATTTTCTTCTTTCAGCTTCGTGGCATCATGCCGATCAAAATGTTGCTCTAAGGCAACCACATTCCTAGGAGTAGGATTTATGATATGCTCATGATTTAAAGATCCATCCCCCTCAAGATTTATTCGGAAATCCTCAAACTCATCCAAAATATTAAGAAAACGAATGACTTGCTTTTCATCATTGAAGACTTGCCAATGCTCTGAGTTATTTGGAACAGATGGTCTAAATACTACTTCCATTTTGATCTTATCTTTAATTAGCTCATCAGATAACTAGAAAGTAGTAGCAGCCACAGCAAGTTCATCTGCCAAACTATTTTGCTCTCTTGGAATTGCTTCGAGGTCAAGGGCATCAAAATGCTCCATGGTATCCCACATAGCATTTCGATAATTTCTTAATCTTTGATTATTACATGTGAATTTATTCTTAAACTGCATGATAATTAGATCAGAATCCCCCTTGATGCTAAGCAACTTAATCTTCAAAGATTTTGCCAATTCAAGACCCAACAATATAGCCTCATATTCGGCGACATTGTTGGTCGCTTCAAATTCTAATCGATAGGAAAACTTGAAAATGTGATCAAGGGGAGATTTAAGCACTATTGCAGCACCTTTGCCATGCCTAGATGCTGCACCATCGAAGTACATGTACCAAACTCTATTATTCAGATCCTTAATCTTATCATCGGGAGGAATTATGAAGTTAGACATGATGGCATAGTTCCCAATGTCAGATTGCTCTTCGATTATCTCGTTGTGAGGCCTCTTAGGATCCTCGACATGAAATTTTCTTTCAGGCTCTCTATTTAGTCTTACAAAACCATCACCCCTAGGAGAAGGAATCATAGCATATGACCAATTCATTTGAATTCTTCCTCCTAGATCAGAGGCCCACTTTCTGGATAACAGCATACCCCAGGCATCAGGCACATCCACAACAACAATATCCATGACAATCATGATGTCTGGGTAAACTGATAAATGAACTTGCAAATCTTTGATCAAACCATGCACTTTAATTTTCTTAGAATCCATGGCACATATGTTATAGTAAGGTCTAGAAACTCTTAAGTTAAGTTGTTCCATGACCCTTTTAGTCATTACACAAGCCGATGCACCAGAATCCAACATGCAATTATTCAATTCATATCCATTAATTAACAAGGTGATAAAGAAAGGTTGGTGATCTTTGTTATCAGCATCTAAGCTTTGCAAGTATATGGGAGCATCATGATAGTCAACTTCCCGAGTCTTCTATTGAGAAGTATTTACTTGAGGAGCTTGAATAGCTTTTAGTAACTTGTCTCTTTGGGAAGGGATTTTGGCAAATCTCGGAGACAGGAACCCAGATTTTGGCATTGTTAAACCAACTTCCCAAATCAACATCTAATCCAGAGTTTTCACCAGGGTAAAAAGTTCGAGGGGGAATTTGATTCCCGCTTTGATCTTTATCCCTTCTCTGATAGGTCAAACCCTTATCTCTAGCAATTTCCAGGATTTGCTCGGGAGAGGGTTTTTCACCATATAACCGAGCCAAAATGTCATCTTCATTTTCAAGGTTATTTATACTAAAAGTTGATGAAGGATTCATAACTTCACGGCTCTTTTCCTTGACCTCCATCCAATCATTCATAGACAAAGGAAACTTGCTACCTACTACATTTATTTGATCACATGTTCCAAACATTCCATTATCTAAAATTCTTCCAACGATGGGACAAGTGGCCTCTTCATGAAGAGCGTCACAAACCCAACAATAAGGGGGAGCATTATCAACCAAATTAGCTAGCGGATTAGGAGGTCTCCGCTCACTAGATTGACCCTTCCTTTGTCAATTGTTATTTCTAATATTATTATTTCGAGGCTGGAAATTTTGCGTTTGCGTTCTTTCCATTTGGACCAACCTATTCTGTAAAGTGGCTATTTCCTTAGTATGATTAAGTTCCATGGTTTCAATCTGTTTAAGCAATTTTAGAACAAGTTCACTTTCAGGTTCTTGAACTGCTTTTCCTTTAGGTTCTTTTATTTTGGTAGCAGCTTTGTCGAAACCTGGGCTCTCAGATTTTCCGGAAGCTGCCTTGTCCTTTTCAAGTTCTATAGCTAAGGCTTGGCAATCTCTATAATCATTAAGTCTAGCACGCCTTAACTCATAAGATGGCTCAGGACTAAAGGCATCGATGTAAAAGTCTCGAAGAGACTTGTCAATAGGTTTATAATCTTGAGGTAATTCTTTAATAATGTCATTAAACCTTTTATTAAATTCCTTAGCAGTTTCGTTTTCTCTCTTTTTGATTATCCTGATAGCTTTTACAAGGTGTCTTCCCTCTCATTTGTCCCCATATTTTTCTTTAAAGGCGTTAACAATCGATTGTAAGGAATCAAATGAATTTTGAGGCTTTTCAGTAAACCAATCTAGAGTGTCACCCTCCAAAGTTAGAACAAAAAGCGTCATTTTAACATCTTCATGATTAAAATCAGCAGACCTTGCATATTTCCCCAACCATGAACTAAAAGCTTTCAGATGAGAATTGGCACTGATTGCGTTGTCTCCCTGAAAGATAGGCAATTTATCCATTCCATGTTTTGGAGTATCATTGGGATAACCTGGAATATTAGCAAAGTTACATGGGGAGAAGATGTCCATGATGTTGTGCTCAACTAGACGAGTAAAAAGTAGATGGATATCAGAGAGGGCTTCTTGTCCGAGATTAACAAGAAGTGTACGAGAAGAGAGTTTGTGTAATCGTACTTTGAGGGCCCTTTCAGGATCAGGAGCAGGATTGCACAGACTACTTGGATGTCTTCTAGTATACACCCTTGAAGATAATATATGAGGTGGAGTCGCCACCCGGACAGGAAGTGAAACACGGTAAAGCTTGGAAGGAAAGGACCAAGGACAGAAAAAACTCTATCCCCGGCAACGGCGCTAAAAAATGTTGTCGCACAGATTGTTACGACAACGCTCAGACCGCGGGCTGCCACTCTGATCCCCGATCTCTCCTTTTAAGCCTGTCTCCCGCGACTAAAGGGGGTAGACCCTGTAAGGAGATGGACGACCAACTGTGAACCAGTTGGTTTGGGAGACACGAAAGAGAAAAGCACTAAATGGATTTGTTTAATTTGATGGACCAGTGCCTTATGGGTTTGATGGTGAAACGATCACTTAATAGATATTGCAGAAATGTAAACTGTTCACAGCAATCATTTATCATCAAATAACTTTAAACAATGCAAGATATCCAGTAAATTCACAATGCTTTTAACAATGATCTGGCAAATTTTAATTAATAAACTTTGAAAGATACAACCATGCGAATTCGAACATTAACCAAATATCATTATTCAAGGACGCCAAATCATGTAAAAGATAAACATTAACCCCACATCAAAATCTTAGCCTCAAAAGGAAAAATAAAACGCGATGAATCACCGAGCTAATACTGAATCTGGCAAAAATTTTCCA